>PNEQ01035586.1:0-14745 GCA_003012365.1 Medauroidea extradentata | reverse complement strand
TTTCTTCTCCCTATTGTCATGGTAGAAGTACTACAGGAATTCTTGTTACATTACTATAACAAATATCATCATAATGTTTAATGTATGCAATTTTAAGTGCAATTTATTTCCTATTGTTTGTGGTTAAGTGTAAGAGAAGGCGACAATGCCTTAACTTCGCCACAATGAAAATAAAGACGATTTATTATTATTATTATTAAACAAAGCTGAAGTATGTCAGTTATATGACACTCTCTTAATAACGTTATAATATTAGGCAGCTTTCTAACACAGAGCTTACTAAATCAGATGAAAATGCTTTTTTAAGTAAGTTAACTCATGGGCTTTGACATTTTCAGAGCAAACAGGTTTTATGTCCTTACTTGGTTACGACCCCCCATATCAGTGCAGTGTATTTATAAGAAAGTCACGATGAATCTAAAACTTTAACATTTCATCACTGCAATAACGGAACACACAACTTACATACACAAGCAAATCGAAATGCAATTCTTTGCTATTCACTTTGAAAGGTTGTATTCTAGGTTCATGACCATTTCATAAACAAGTATACTTAAAGTTAGAGTTGAGAGTTGGGCTGTGTTATTCAGATATGAAAAAGAAGTGTGCAGATGTTTTGGTCAGCACTTAACAGGTATTTTTAGCGCTGGTGAAACGGGAGATCCCAGAGAAAACCTGTCAACCAACGGAATCGTCCGGCACGATACTCGCATGTTTAAAATACGGGAGCCGATACCACTAGGGGTAGTATTCTTAAACATTTTCATTTGCTGCCCGCAAACAAACCCACAAACTCCACTCGCTCAAGTGTTGCTGGAGAGGAGAACAGCCTGCAAACAACATTCAAATCATTTTGCAGATTCTTGAACGAATGGTAAGTTGAGAGAGATCTTCGACCAGAACAAATAAAATGGTGGGCAAGTATTTCAAATGGGAAATCATGCATCTTATTTATTTTGAAAAAATCCTGTAAAACGTAATTAACTGATACGAAGAAAGTTAATAATATGAACTTTATGGAGGTAAAATGTTGAAAAACAATTGTGAGTAGCTGAAATATCAAAAGTGCACTGTATAAAACAGCTACAATTAAAGTTCAAAAATAATATATAACATTAATAATAACGCTTTAGTACTGACAGTAAAATAACATATACAGTTTTAAGGTTAACGGACTGTGTTTGCTTTAAACGAAAAACGACAACGCATTCTATATGTTAGTCACAGAACTAACCAAAATACACTTTTATATTCTCTAATAATACATTGCCATTTTTGTTCCAAAATATTTTATATTTTACACCTTATCTTATTTGCGCCTCTGAAGAACTATGCTCATTGAATCGTTCGCCGAATACATCAATCCCGCCTCAAAATACCGCTCGTTCACGATCATCAAAATTGTCGAAGAAAATGATACGCAGTTTTGCCAAGTTACGAACAGGTTGAGAAAAGGGAATGTTTGCGAAGAGGATAGGATAGGTCGATGTCTCCCGTAATTTTGCGAGTCCACGCAACGTATTCAAGACGCAAACAACTTGCTAATTGCGTTTAAGAATCCTGTTTTTATGCCAGCGGGCTTATTATGTACCACCGACGCAAAATCGACTAACAAAGCAATTTGCTTTCCGTTAACTTCGAGATAGCGTTTCACTTTCCTCGAGTGATTATGTACGACAATATTTGCTTCAGACATTATAGTTTCCTTCAGCGCAAAGCTTTTCGTCAAAGGAAGTGACGTCACAAGTTTTGCTTCGACGGTAAAGAGCAGTTGGCTATCCTGTTTTACAATAAATTTCCATTTTTACTGCGAAAACTAGGAAACTTTTACGTTTTGTATGTTTGCGCCTCTGAGTTTCTTCCGAATGTCTATATCCAACACTGCTTATTCTATGGTGCATATTTATACTGTGGCAGAATCAGCTGATTGTAAATGTAAACACGAGCAAAGTAGAAAAACGTATTTCCGAAACACGTATAAGTTGAATAATTCGTGTAGGCGATTAAATGCTCGTTATTATATGCCTGCATTATTAAAGGTTTTATTTTACGGAAGTTGTTTTATGCATTTCATTCTGTTTGCTACGCATTAGTCATCGATGCAGCCGAATATGACTCGCAGGAGAGTTTACTTGTGATATGTCAATTTGATAACATGAAAAATTATGATAGAAATGGAATACTTTAGCGTAGTTATTAAAGCTTTTTTAGTGTTGCGAACACGGCAAATCAGTGGAATTTAGTAAGAAATGAACTCGTGTCGAACATGTATTTAACAGAGGTCTACTGGTAGATTTTATTAATATTTTGTCCGTCATGCAGCTAGTTGCAGTAGGGATAGCGAAATATAAATAGCAAGTAATGGGTAAATATCATGAGTAGCTACTCATCGTGTAGGGACTAAACTATTGGTTTTACAGATAAAGTTTTTTAATAGAAAATGTTTCTACAGTGATGAAAATGTGTCGTACGTAAAGAAAATTGTAGTTTACTTACATTGAAATTTGATGTACTGGCAATTGGCCTATATCAAGTCGAACAGAAAACTTAATTTCCTGCCATATACAGTAAAAGGCAGAATAATTAAGCACAAAAGTGTTTTCAAGGTAACGCCCCTCCCCCTGTGCATAAGAAAACTCGCAATTTAGCTGTCACCCTGTGGCGAGATGACTCTTTCCTGTCCATCTACACCAACCTGTCGTACCCTTCCTACACTTTACAACTCCCTACACAGTCTCCAAGTGATCGTACAAAATACGGCCGACGTCACGAGCACAGACTGTCTCCACCGCTCCGTCCTCCACTACGCCCTTTGAATCTTCTCACTGATGTTTCCTCTTCCACTATACTTTCCCTTAGCTGGCAATGAAACCCTCCCAATCCTAACTATATGCCTACAGTTATTACAAATGTTTTAACTCTCCCCCTGTCCTTCACTCCCATCTCATTTCCTTAAATACAGATGGCCTACCAATTAAATACCTTATTCGGTGATGTTTCTGTCATCTCTTTTGCTGACGATACAAATTTACTCATTAAAGCAGACAATAATGTCAATAGAAGATGCAGCAACAAATATACTAAATAAACTTACCTCTTGGTTTAAATCAAACAAACTTCTCCTGAATCTAGATAAAACAAACTGCATCATGTTTATTACAAAAACCACAGCAAAAGAGCCAGAAATAATCTTGGGTGGCAAATTAATCAAAACAGTTCAACAAACCAGTTTTTTAGGTGTAAAAATTGACAAAAATTGGCATGGACGGAGCATGTACAACATGTCATGAAGAAACTTAACAGCTCATGTTATGTTTTAAAATCCCTCTCAACTCCCATCTCATACAATGTCTAAAATTAGTCTATTTTGCTTATGTACACACATATATAAGCTATGGTATCATTTTCTGGGGTATTAGCGAAACAAATTTGAAAAAGGTTTTTATTGCACAAAAAAGAGCAATCCGCATCGTATTACACTTGTCTCCAATTGACAGTTGCAGAAATTATTTCAAGATTTTGAAGATTATGCCTGTACCATGTGTTTATATACATAAATCAATACTGTACATCTACAAAAAAAATAAAAACAAATACCTCACAAATAAACAGGTTCATAATTATAAAACTAGAAAGAGAAACCACTTTCATGTAAATTCTGTAAATAAATAATGTACTATGAAAACTATTAATAATATTGGAATTAGGCTCCTTAAAAAGCTTCCTATTAAAATCAAAACTTTCACCAAGTTTAAACTGTTTAAAAGTCATTTATTTGATTACTTCTTGAATGGGTCCTTTTACAGTGTCCCAGAATATATGGAAGCATAATATATTTTATTACTACTACTTTAGCCTATTATTGTATTGGAAGTGTCCATGTTGTGTCTCTATTGTCTCATGGTTTATTATAAAACAATCCAAACCCAATGCACATGACATGTATGTTAAGCAAAATGGCCTAATGTAAAGTGTTCAAAGTTTTAAACGGCCGAGTTTGTTATTATTTTTATAGTGCTTTATTTTGTATTTTGATTGTTCCCTAAATATTCGTATTATTTAATTTGTAAAAATGTTTGTATATCATTTGTGTGTACATACATGTATATAATGATTGACAAGTTCTATAGCATTGTAAATGCTCAAAATGAACAATAAATGGATTGATTGATACTCCTTCCAACCTGCCCTTCCCTTCGCCATCTAGGGCCTACCCTTCACCCATCTCGGCGCCCTTCTTTGTACCTTCGCCAGTTCCTGCACCTCAACTGCAACGTATATATCCCACTCTGCCGCTGCACATTCCAGCATTGAAGCCATTTTGCTGTGTTGATAGTCATTTGAAATGAGCAACAGGTATTAGCTAACATGTATATAAATATGAAACACAACTAATATATTTCACAGAATAGGTTCTTGCAAACAATTTTACACGAGAGCAAATACCGTAAAATAAAAATAGCGTACATCTTATAGACTGGAATATGATTTCATTGTAGGCTTACTGTAGTTCTGTTAATATCGGTGATTACTTTCACGTAGGCTTATTACAGATACGTAACGTACAAAATACTCGGACATAGCAATCGTGGCCTTTTGAAGGGTTCAAAAGAGATACGAAATATCAATTCATTAAAATATGATAAGTTGTTTCTGCCTATTACGTAACACCGACGCTTTTCTAAAGTATTCTTTTCCTTTAAAAATTTCCAGCTAACATCTAATACCGACAATTTGTGACAAAAATCACGACCCTCTGCTGATGTGAAGTAGCATTTGAAAATTGATTCTGTTCATTGCAAATGGGTTGCACATGTCCAGTATTTGATTACTTTTCACAAGTATACACTGTTTTGCTACTCTCCCTTACATAAAACACATAACCAACAACTAAATACTGCAGTTGTGCGTGGGGTTATCCATTCATTAGCCTTTGATGAAAATAAAAACTGCAGAATTAGGTTATGGTTCCACCTCTGTCATTTCAGAACATACAAGCTTGTTACGGAAGTAAATTTCGACAAAGAAAGCCTATTCCAAACAGTTTTGGGCGTTGCAAAATCATTCAACGATCATGATTTTATTGAAGACATTGTTTAATTAATTATTTAGACGAGTGATGCAAAGATTTCGTTACTTTGCGCGGCCACCCATAGCCGCGCAAATTTACGTCAGTTTTTCTTCTTCGTCTTTGCGTCCGAGCTCGCGAGCGCGAATGTAACTTGGTTGTACATAATCGCTTTCGAAGCAAACTCGACGTTAGCAGGGTTTGCGCACGAAGCAACTTTGCGGCGGTGGTACATAATAAGCCCGCAGGAAATATGCGCACTGGAAGCGTCACGCATTCTCCGCGCAAATCGACTATGAATACCAGCCTAGGAGTCGAACCCAAATCGCCTTGGTGGGAGGCGAGTGCTCTAGCTACAGTGCCAACCGTGGCCCCTCTATCCCTCAGAGCCTAAGTACACGATTTCACCTTCGCTTTCAATCTGCAGATAAATACTGCGAATTAAAGTCAAGTATTTTTGAAACGCATTGATTTTGGAATTTATTTAAACTGTTATCTTAGATATACAATAAGTCATATATTTAAATGTCAATAAATTATAGTTAAAATATTTATAAAAATCATAACTATATCTAAAAGTCACTGAACATAATATGGGGTCACGCAATAGCATGTTATAATAAGCGTAAATAATTTTTAAATTTAAATAAATGCTGAAAAAATTTAATGTTTACATTAAAATGTTTAAAATAAGAAATTTTCCTCTAGTTTTTAGAGCATTTAAACTAATTCTTTAACGTTAGAAAAATATTAGCAGAAAACCCTCGTTAATGTTATCTGGCCTCAGGAATCTGTGGTGTTACGTTATGTTAGAATGCTGAGATAAACGTTATTTCCTTACTGTTTTTCCAACTACCACAGTCATTCTCGTAAAATGAGCCCGTGTACTCAGGGAGTGAAGGAAATCACTTCTAGTATTTACTGTCAACATTCTACAGTTTTCTCAGTTGTGTGCAGTTTCGCAATATGACGTGAGTGAGACGACGAACGTGATTGGTCTAACAACGCCAAAGACGTTATAAAAGAACTGGACAGTTACGCTGCACTTTTGTTTTATGACCAAATTGAGTGAATGAGTGAAGATATTTTGGTCAGCGCTCAACATCGAGGTCTTCAGCGCTGGTGAGGGGTGACATGAGGTGAGTACGGAGCAGCGCCGGAATTAAGGGACGGGGAAACGGGAGATCCCCGAGAAAACCCGCCCACCAGCGGCATCGTCCGGCACGATTGCCACGTGCAGAAATCCGGAGACCGATGCCACCGGGAATCGAACACGAGAGGTCTGACACCTCGGCCACCGCGGTCCCGCAATATGACGTAATATATGCAATTAATATGTATAAGAATTAGGCGAATTTCCTTGCTATTTGAGAAGGCATAAATAAATTGGGGGATGTTTCTGTATCATTAAAATTATTTAATTGGTAAACGAAATTCGAAACACGCAACTAAAGAGCAGATAAAAATCCAGACCAGCCCGAAACTGACTATTTGTGATAGTAGAACTTTGTAAATACTTTTTTGCGTCAATTTTTTGTTCGCAACTATATAGAAACATGTGAGATAATATTACAAAAAAAAATATTGTGTTAACTAATGTAAACATTTCGAAATTAAAATATATGTTGATTCATCGCAGTGAAAAGTTTTAGACTTCTTTGTTAACGTGTGAGAGTATGATAAAGTCGCGGTTTTACTATATTCTGCTAGTACAAATAGTAAAATTTGCCATAGTCACAAGGTAAGTTAATTAACAAGAAATTAAATGCAACGAACTATTTGAAGATTCTTAAATAACAACAAAAATGAACATTTTTGCACTTTAAGGTCAAATTTTTTCTGTTTATTTCAACTGTTTTAAAATTTACAAAAAGTTATACTTTGTGAAATCACAAAGTTAACATGACGTAGCTCGGCATTCTACGTAACACTGAAAATTATTTTGTTTCTCAGGAAAAGATAACTTTTACTATTCTTGTGAGCGAAGAAAACCAACTCTACTAATTTGATCGTACTTACATGTAATGCATGAATCCTAAAAATTATTATTTGCGGAATATTTTATTTGTGGTATAAAAGTTGAGAATTTTTCATACCAAAGTAATAACGATATTTCAAAATTCCAGCACACATTAGTTATAATATGTCTTATGTAGAGTTTACTTTCCTCAAAACTAACACTCGTAGGCAAACCAGAATTTCCATAAATTTTAATCGGAAACATCTAGTGTTCTTAGTTTTACTGTTGTTGTTCATCTAACATTTTAACTTGTTGACGAGAACTTTTGGTATTGTTATTTTTATTTAAAAAAATACAGTTAAATGTCATCTCAAACGGTAAAAATCAGTTGGTCAGTTTAAGGCTCGTGAGATTTCCAGCGTAATTTATACTATTGCAAAACGGAATATTTTTCCTGTAAAAATGATATTTACATGTTTTGAAAGTGTTTAAGCATTTTATCTCGCTCCTCTAGTCGGGTGATGCAATATGTTTTATTTGCAGCATCTAAATGTTATCTAAAACTCTGTTCTAGTATTTTAACAAAAATGATAAAAATAATATATCAAGGGAAAAATCTATTTACTGCAAAGTACCCAAGTCTTGACGCGAGGAAACAAATCGTAAATACCTATGTATGGAGCATGGCATTGTACGACAGCGAATCTGTGACAATAGGGGATAAAGAGAGAAAAAGGCTTGCTAGACTTTGAAGCACGGTGCTTTAGAAGAATTATGGAGTTCAGTTGGAGAGAAATTACTTGAAATGAGGAAGTCTTCGGAATAGTAGCTGAGTCAATACGCTTCCTGAAACACCTACAAAAGTAGACGGGATAAACTGATAGACCATATACACCTCACGGCAAGTATTACAAAAGAAGACCTAAACTGGAATACATGAAAGAAAAATTGGAAGACACGAGTTGTGGTTCATACTTCGATCTGAAGAGAAGGTAGAGAGGCAGGAAGAATGGCGAGCTGCTGCCATCCAGCCTCACGGCTGTTGACTACAGAGAGAGAGAGAGAGAGAGAGAGAGAGAGAGAGAGAGAGAGAGAGAGAGATAGTTCTAAGATTACGAAAATATTTTGGACACGCCGACAACGTCGTCCCATAGAACCAACAATGATACTAAACAACAGCAACGTAAATAAACAAGCCGCGTTTCTCTGTAGTCAACATAAGAAAAAATAAAACATAAACTACCCCATGAGGAATTGTACCATAAAACAAAAACATAATTGAAAAACATAGACTAAAAAGAAATAACGAAGAGGCACCAAACGAAAGAACTGTAAAAAACAGGGCACGGTAGTCAATGTTGCCTACGGCAGAACAACGATGACGTCACAAGCACCAGACTAGACGACTTAACGAAGACGACCCAGAAGAACATGGAAAATTTCCTTGGACGAAATCGTTGCAATTACTGGTATTCTGGCACGACAATGTTCTGCACTGGTGTACCTCGAGAATACGAGAATCTATTATTTCAAGTTTAGATTTTAAACTATTCATTTCCATTGCAAAAATCTTCAAACGAAACTACAGTTCCAGGCATGGCAAGTGACTTAGTTTATAAGCAAAGTTATAGCGTAAAAAGTTTTCTCGATAGCATAAATTAACATTGTCGCAGTGTTTTCCATTGAAGGAGAGACGAGAGTGATAAATCAGTACCCGTTTCTTTCTTGTTGGAAACCTCGTTCGAAAACGTTGTGAGAAAGTTGTTACTGTTAAGGGAGCTCAAATGGGAACAAATCGTAAGTTAATATTTGTATGGAATTGTTTTACTATTGTATTGTTTACTTAGGAGTACATTTTCTTAGAAAAAACTAGATAAAAATATATAAAATCGTGAATTACCCCCCCCCCCCCTTGAACGTACTTAAGTCACAGGATCAGTAGAAAACTTAAAGAGAACCCTGATTTATCACAAACAAGTCAGCAAAGAAGGAACCTGTACCAGGGTGAGGAAGGTGAAGGATGATGAAAGCATGGGAAAGGAGGAGGATGGGGGGAAGAAAGAGTGGTGGGTAGGCTTGTGGAAAACCTGTGATGACAGGTATATCTAGTTGAGCAGTGCAGGGTTGACTCTGCGGGCCAGAAATTCTAGTTGCTGGCCAGCGTGGGTCAAGGAAGATAACAGTGGCGCAGTAGCAAGTCCACGTAGGCGGGCGAATCTCCTCGACCAGTTTCTCACGAAGGTGGCTTTCCAGAACACGTCTGAGAAGTCCGCGGTCTTGTCTCGCTCATGAGATACCACTGGTTTCAGTACCGACATGTTCCGTCCGGCTAGACACTACGGTAATATACCGGTTTTATATTCACGCTACTTACACAGAAACATATTTAAAATTACATGACTGCTTTCAATTATCTTGGCATCATTTTAGTTACGAAGCATGTACGCGTGTTACCTAATAGGTTCTGTACTTGGTAATTTAACGGCAGAAGATTTCATGCACAGTATATAATTTTGTCGTTGAAATGAAAGTGAATCGCTTTGTTATTTTCTGCACTATTTTGTGGGTTAAACACAGAAAGAAAGAGACGTATACGTTCTTATAACGGCCACACATATTCGCTGTTCATTTATTTATTTATTATTTGTTTACCTGCTACAGTTCAGCCAAAGGCTAGTTTGCAAAAGTACGTGAATCACTACAATCAATTTTACATTAACACTTAGGCATAATAAGAAAACACATTAATGAGATAACAAGTAACTAGTACAGTTTACATTAATAGTTTCGTGACGATACGTATATTTTAAAACTATAGTCTCGTTTAGTTCAACAAATATTCGAACACAACTCGCTTAGACTTATGAGATTGATATAAATAATTTTCTCTACCATAAATAAGATTTATTAAATAAATAAAGGATTATGTTGGGTAAATATGAACACTGGGGCAGTTGTGAGCAGCAGTAAGGATATGGCGGAGTTGGTGCAGGATTCGGTGTGTGGATTTCGGCTGAATGAGGATTTTTCTATGTTGTGACGTAACGGCCACGGCAACCACGTTGGATGACCTTGATATTTAACCTGACCTTGACGTCAAGGTCACCGAGTGTCAAAATACCAAAATCTTCCAAAATTTTAATAAATTTAACAAATTCTCAAAATTCCAAAAATTAAAATATAACAAAAAATGTCAAGAAATTCCGAAAACTTCCAAAAAAATCCCAATACATATTACCTCAATCTTGTTTCTGGACGCCATCTTGTTTCCGGCCGCAATCTTATGGTTTCTTCCAAGTCTTCCGACAAATTTTCGATTTCATAATACATTCTAACCACGCACATATTTAATAAATAAAAAATTGATAAAATTATTTTAGTATTAGTACTTTTTAATAAAAAACTAACGAATAAGAAACTTTTTATATCCATTTTTTTATTAAAACAACTACCGAGACGTCTTACCCGAACGAGCTCCATCGACACACCGACTCCCCCCATCTCTTTTTACATGTATACATAAAGTCACCACACCCTCTCCCCTACTATTCCTTCCAATACCCTCCCCTACCCTCAAGTATTTTAATTGGCTGTTAGTCAAGTCATGATTTCCCCCCTCCCTTTCCCTGACTTTACCAAAACCTTCTTATACAGCATCTAAAAATTATTTCCTTTATAATTCTCATTAAAACAGCATGGCATCTATGTCTTTACATAACAGCTAGACGAATCTGAGAAGTAACTTAAAGATCATTGATTGAGACTACGTATTGTTCATCAATTTCAAAATTAATCGATTCTTTAAAAATATTGTTAAAATTAGTTTAAAAATTTATTTAAATGCTATTAATGGATACTACTTAAATATGACTTCTTTCTTAACTATACCCGATCGATTACCAAATAAAATCAATCAATAAATTATTAAAATTTTATGGATAAATATTTTTTAATATCTACAAGTACTTTATTTTCTACAGAACTTCATCGTCTACACACACTCTCCTACCAAATTAGCTACATTTCTTTAAATTTCTGATAAAATCAATCAACCGTTTTAAAAATTATAAATTAATCTAGACACTTACATATGCAAGACTCTTCGACTACTTCCAAACATGGCGTACATCATCCAAACAACATCACCCCATCGAAGAAACGGATATGTCATTTCATATCCATTCTACTTACGCTAAACACACCACCCGTACACCTTCGCACCTACCACCCCCACCCCTCCCAATACACCATCTCAACTCTACCTTCACTCTCCAACAGCCATGTCAGAGCCTGTCCAAACTGATCACCACACTCTTCTACAGTACATATACGCAGATATGACGTTGTCTCTGCTTAGCGAGCAGTTACATATATACGAAAACTCGCAACTATGCAAATACCATCATCCAATCTCATATCACTGGCCAACTTCAGTACCAGATCAGCTATATAAGTTTCATATATTACTATTTTGTATCCTGTTTCAACTTTTTGCACAAACAAAGTATCTAAGACGTACAAATTATTCTAGTCAAACTTCCAAGCTAAAAAATCTCTTGTTTCCGCAGTCGTCACGTTTTATTTACATATAATCTATAATCAACTACTTGTAAAGCAAACACCGCATCCCTTGAAAATATATTCAGTCTTTATTTTAAAATAACCATAGACGTATCCATATAGTGCTTGATTAAGCATCAAGAAACAATAGTATATTGCACTCATCAACTTCGTCTCGTCACAATGCAAACTAAGGCCTCGTAACAGAAGCATCATCTATGCTTCGTTGACCCAGCCACATACATTGCTAGTTTTAACAACGAAGTCGCATGCGCCGTCATAGACATTGCCATTACGGTAGTTATCATCGACGAAGATGTCGCCAACAGAGGAGAAGCTACTGCAGTGCTAGTCGAAGTTCTTCAACACGAGCACCCACCCTCATCATAACTTATTCTCTGAAGTAGCTCAAATGCTGCTTCACTGCTACCATTCCCATAAGTTACAGGAAATATCAATCACATACAGTTCAATTTTTATTTCCGAAGTGAGTTGTAGTAGTAGGTAAGTTACGTAGGATAGAACCTTACACAATAATTTCTTATTCATGCAATTTCATAAATGTCATATAGTGGTACGTACATCGTCCTGTTCACTTTCCTGCAATGTGTGTTTAATATGGTACCTGTTTAGTGAAATCGCACTCCAACCATACATTATATTTCTTAACTCAGTGATGTTCCAACTCTTCTCAAGGTTATCGAACCGAATATTCTTTCATACTATTAAGAAATGTAAAAAAGTTCTTGCTGAGTTAATTTCAATATATGTCATCAGACTACCGGAGAAAGCCGACCACTTCACATTTTTATTATAAGTATCTGCATCATGTACTACCTTAGATACTTTAGTTTCTTAAATTTTAACATGTTCGTCATAATCATTTCGTCATATTCTTAATGGACTGGTAGACGTATTAATACACTTGACCTCGCGCCCCCATTTCTAACATACTGCTATAAAATAAACCAAACCGTCCTTTTTCATACGTGTTTTTCGTCTCATACCACCTACCTTACCATGTCAACATGTACTGTAATTCATGTCACAGAATCGACGTGGGTATCTGAAAGTCATTAACAAATATTCCGGGCTTTTCACATCATTCGTATAGTAGGTTCAATTTTTTCCTAAGTTTATTCCATCATCGAATCTTGTTGCTCTCCAGGGAGATTATCTTGACTTGTAGTTATATGCTATACGTGCATACATTCTTCAGCTCTTTCAACATCAATATGCTGTACGACATTGGTTCATAAAACATTTCTTATTCCTTGTCTCTATACAGTATATCCATACGCAAATGTCTTGTCGCACTAGTTGCAATGGTGTCTAGAAGGTTTTCACGTTGTTTCTCTGAAGTTAAATCGTAACTACGTAACGGATACAATTTCCTTAAATGACGACTTATAACTAGAGAGAAGAGACCTTCTCAAATACTAACCCGTATACCTTGTCAAGTTTCTGCTTTATCCAATACGGATGTCGTTGTTTTCTCACTGGTACATACTACGAATAATACTTTGAAGTCATCAAACTTCATGCACACATACTGGTATTTTTCATAAATAGCTTCTTGTAGTAAGAACACGCACAAATATTTTCCTTCTTCACAGGAGGTGATTTTACCTCTTCACTACTGAAATGTCACCTCTCCCAACTGCTGCTATTCGTATAACTACCCAAGTTATAAATATAAGTTTTATCCATTTGTCGTATTTCCAGTCCTGTTTACATGATTGTGACCAAATTTCGTGTATTGTAAGTGTATTCATACATTTCACATTTCTTTGTTAGCACTAAAAATATAGTTTGAGAGATAAAGGAAAGCAGCCCTTTGTAGTTCATGTCTTGACTCTGTATTTTGTCTCGTCATACAAACCACGAAATTAAATTTTCTCACCTTAAATTATGTCTACGTTTTACTTTATGAAAATGCATCTCGCCCCTTGCCGAAGGACATAAATGTAGAAGGTTTCAACACAACCAGTAGCTTGTAACCTTCTTCGTAGGATAAGGTTCCAATAGTTAAAGTTATCACAGTTCAAGATGGAAGATCTCGTCCAGAATAGACGTTTACTTTTCGCCTACAACAAACAACATATACGACGCAAAACATGAATGCGAAAATCATGGTTTTAATCTCATAAGCGTGAGTAAAATTTTTATGTATGTAAAGCTTCGGGTATTTTCTTCAGTCAATTTCATACACGGTATGTAAATTAGATATCATTTATATTATTTCATATCTTTAAGAGTTTCTTCCACATGTATTACAGTTCTAATACGTCTTCCTTTCCTTTCAAGTTCCAATCTCACAGTCAGACTTAACCTAACCGTTCTTCCAGCGGTAAATTCATCGATGTTGGTCGCTGATCAAAACCTCTCTCTCACCTTATCCATTCTTAACGATTCCATACGTTATATATATATACACCCACTTACATTAACCAACAATGTATAACTAATATAAAGAACAAAACTTTCTACTTAACTCGTCTTAACTATACACGACCCCTCCTTTCTACCCTACACATCATAGTCAGACACAAAACATAACTTAAAAGAAACTAGTTACTTGTAGAAGCTTGTATTACAGTACAATCAAAAAACCTACGGAGACTCTTGGGTATATTTTTTCTATACAAGTATAACCGCGAATCATTTTTCCCTTGCACATTAATATCCGAGTCCATTATAAATCCAACCACCATGAATTACAAAAGTGATTCCAAATACGATTGTTAATGTAATTTAATCTGTCGAGGAAAAAAATTGTGGCATAATAAAATTTTTATTAAGAGTGAGAGACTATCGTGCATATTTGATTATTTTCGATAAGACCATAAATTAAAAATAATAAGATCGCGCAAATTAAATACATTTACTTCACTCGCTAGGAGGCTGCTGGAAGCATGCATGATAGAGAGACATAGAGAGAGAGAGAGAGAGAGAGGGAAAGAGAGGAGAGAGCGAGAGAGAGAGACAGAGAGACTGATCACAGAACACCTATGGCCGGTAAGTTGTCGGTAAAGAGAGGAGAGAGCGAGAGAGAGAGACAGAGAGACTGATCACAGAACACCTATGGCCGGTAAGTTGTCGGTAAAGAGAGGAGAGAGCGAGAGAGAGAGACAGAGAGACTGATCACAGAACACCT
>PNEQ01035585.1:0-14744 GCA_003012365.1 Medauroidea extradentata | reverse complement strand
AGACCCAAGAGATTATTTTTAGTTTGTGTCAAACCAATGCAAATATTAAATCTGTTAAATTGCTGGGATTCCTATTAGATTCTAGTTTAGTATGGGAAGATCATATCAACTCTGTGTGTGTTAAGCTAAGTAGAGTGTATTACTTACTCAGTAGACTTAAGACAGATTTGCCAACTAATTGTATTTTAATTGCATACTTGCATTTTTTCACTCAGTATTGACTTACGGTAATAGATTATGGGGTCATTCCCCTGCAGTGTCAAAAATACCTTTATTACAGAAAAAAGTTGTGAGACTGCTCTGTGGAGTTAATTATACTGAACATTGTAAACCATATTTTAAAGAAACTGGTATATTAACGGTGGTCAATATATATATTCTTCAATGTCTTACAGCTATTAAAGATAACATAGAAAATTATGTACCTGCTCACCAAATTCATGGTCATAACACTAGAAATTGTACTAACCTAATTATACCAAGGTCAAGATTAAGTAAAACTTTAAATTGTTTTCCAGTGACAGGAATAAAAATGTTTAATACTTTGCCTGTAAAGGTTAGGGATTTGAAAAAAGTAAGATTTGTCAAATGTATTAAGACTTGGCTTAAAAGGCATCCTTTTTATAATCTTACTGAATTTTATGAACGTGATATGACTGATATATGTAATTAATGTACCATGGACGTAGCCTATTGCTTGTATTGCTTAATGGCTAAAATAAAAAATCTAATCTAAATTGCTTTTAGTGATGTAGCACATTTCCTGCAACAGTTCATGTTCTGATTATATACCCAATATTTGTCATTAAGAATGGCTGAACAGCAGATTTTAAGTTCATAAAGTAGTTGGTGTAGATAGGATGCTCACTATCTTCCAGTATGATTGATTCACAAGCTAATAACATTGTAGCGGAAAAATTTTTCTGTCCAGATTATAATGAAGTATAGCTACGTGTTCAGCATTCTTTTTCGTTACGTATTTGAATGTCCCCATTTGTCTGAGCAACTATTGAACATTTGTAGTCTGTGACAGCATAAAACTTTTGTCTACCATTAATGTAATATTATTTTTGAACTATTCTTGCAATGGGGGCAAGTTACAAAATAAAGAAGTATTTTGAACATACACCATTGCAGCAAAGACGTATATCCAAAATACTTCTTCATTAATGTAATGGGCAACATACTTAATACAGTGTTTAGGAAAATAGTTCGACCACAGAGATTTATGCTGTTTTCTACTCTTATTCAAGCATACAATCAGAATAGGTATTAGAAGTAGTAAACTCAACTGAATGTCTGTGAATTAACTTTTTTTCCCTTTGAAATAATGTAGGCTATTTAGTGGAATGTACATTGTTAATCTTGTATTTTAAAAGTAAACAATCACTGTGTATATTGATTACTCAACATTTTGAATAAGTTGCTTAGTTGTTGGTTGTCTGTATAGGCCTAATGTTTGCACACCAAATTCTGAGTCTCTAGCGTGTGATAATTTTTTATCCTAAAAGACACAGTTTCTGCTGCAGCAGCAGAATAGCAAACCTGACATAGCTTAAGACAGTACTGCATGTAATATGTATGTTGACATGCTACTGACACTCATACTAGCCTAGAGCAGTAGTACTTGCAGCTGGTGTTTGGACTGTAGCATTTTAAAGTTGTACTTGCAGTTTTTTTTCTCAGGTAACGACATTCTATGGAGATCATGGCAAAATGGGGTACCTGGGAGTTCAGCTCAAAGATGCACAGCAAGCTCGAAGAACTGGCTAGGGTTCCAGGCAACTGCCCTGAAAACAGTGAATGGACCCTACTCTTCAGTTCTGCACATTTGTCGACGTCTTCTAAGCAGGTATGCAAAAAAATAACAGTCTTAACTAAGAATAAATTCTAGGGGGTGTATTACTGTACTATTCTGTCATAAAGTATATATTTATTGGTTAATACTACTGAAAAACCAATATTTTAATGTGTGTTGTTTGAAATTGTGTGTACAAAACAACTTATGTTTATTAAAAGTTTAAATTATGTGTTAACGGTACTTTTTAGTGATAAGTTTATTATTATGGTTTAATATATGATTATTTGAGTACACGTTCATGTAAGTAATAGGGAATGAAAGATAACTGTAACTGTGTCCAACGACAATTTGTTAGGTTGGGCTTGTTGATTCGCTAGTCAGTGATCTAGATTGATGAAAACTGTAATGGTGCTATAAAATTATACCATTAAAATTTGTGAAGTTTTGATTAGAATTAAGTGTCAAAGAGAATGTGGATGTGTGTACTGTTAGGTAATTTGCGATATTGACGTATAGGGCCTATATGTTTTTACAGTGACGTATGTATAAAAATGTGTTATTGGAAAGTTGTATTGCAAAGTAACAAAGAGCGGATGGGTTTTATTTTACCGTTCAATCCCAGCATATTGGTATCAAATGGTAAAATGAAGCCCATCTGCTCAATATTACTTTGTGGTACTGAAAAATTATAAAAAGTAGTAGGTGAATTTTAGGCGAAATATTTGTAATATTGTATTACTTATATTCATATTGTATTACTTATATCCGGTATTGAATAGTAAAATAAAACTTATCTGCTCTTTATTACTTTTGCGATACCAAAAAACTGTAAAATACAGAAAGTGAATTTTAAGGTTGTAACTGTGGATATGAACCACATGGAACTTGTATTGGAAAGTAACAAAGAACGGATGGGTTTTGTTTTGCTATTCAATCATAGTATATTGGAATCAATTAGTAATATCAATCCTATCCACTTTTTTGTTACTTTGCAATCCCAAGAGGACATTGTCGTTGTTATGTGCCCTATGCATCTCGGCTCCTCAGAGCTGAGAAAGGGGTATCTGCCTTGATGGATTCTCAAATAGATGGCAACAAGGAGAAATCACTAGGTGGGGCGTTAGACTACCTAGCGCTCAGGCTGTTGGGGCCCGAAAGAAGCCCAGATCTCCAAGTGGGAGACTAGGGTAATGGTAAAGGACGAACCGGATGCTGTCTGGGGAAACAGGTCACACGCCCGAGCCATGCGGCTGTAAGGGTGGTCTCCCCCGGTGGGTTCTTCGTCGAAAGGTGGACCCTGTGTGATCTGAAGTACCCAGATGGTCAGGCTGGAAAACCCACAAATGCCATGGAAATTAGATACTACGGGCGACCAGGTTAGCCCCATGGTATGGTTATCTGCCGTGTCTGGTCTGGGTTGGATTTGTAGTGGTGGTGGTTCTCTATATACTGGGCAGGCCTGGAGAGGATCCTTCCTCTGTGAAAGGCCGATGATTGACTGTGAAAGTGTCCGGGAGCAGGCCCGGTGAGTCTGTTAGGGGTAAGATGGGCCCCGACTCAAACCAAGATGTGACTGAGCTGAGGATCTCAGTCGGGGGCAGGCCAGTGGGCGAGGGCCAGGGATGGGTGGCCCTTGGCTCTCTCGTTAGCCCCTGTTCTCCTTTGGAAGGTGGGACGGAGGCGCAGTTCAGTGTTCCGTCAAAGGGTTCGGACGGTTCCACCTGGCTGTTAGCAAAAGTTCACTGCGTAGTAGAGCGTGATCTCTCTCCTTGCCCAAGGGGGCCAGGCGCTGGTATGGCTTAGGCTAAGAGGCACCGTAAACAAAAAAAAACCGCGGGAAACTGCAGGTAAACTGGATGTGAGTACCCACCAACCATGTTCGACATACACCAGCCAGTCATAGTCACTGTGTAAGGTAATCAATCTCATTTTCTGAACCGCCAGGGTCACGTATTTACAACTACCTCGGTGCGTACGTCTATTCAATTTTGGCACTGTGTCTTTGCACAGTAAATCATCATTGAGTGAAACCATCGTAGTACCTAATTTCGCAAAACCTTGTGCTATTAACATATATATTATAATTCGTCAGGTGTACTGGGAGTTGACATCTAGTAACATGACTAGTTCATTGACAGTCATGTCAATGTACCGGGTGGGATACCGAACACGCCGAACTGATCACGCCCTGAGATATAAGAGTCTCGAAGTGTAATATTTTGGGAATATTACTGGCCCCCTTTCACAACAGTGTATTAATTCAGGAAACAGCTTGTTTCACTATCCCGATCCCATCCGACGGCATTAAGCTTAAAATATAAATTTTTACATTAAAAATATTAAATCTCTTTTTATTGAGGGTTTGTTAAAAACATAAAAATTGTCACAATGTGTAAGTGAGAGTGGGCTAGAGGAGTGTGTGTGGGCACGTGTCCACCAACAATATCTTTGAATTTTGATTTCAGTGATGTAACAGTTTCAATAATAATGTCAGTTTTGATAACGTAGTCTGGTCCAAAAATAATATTAATAAACTGTCAGTCTCTACTACTAGATATGCAAATTGTAAATTTCAATAGCATTGTCAACTTTATATAAGTGTTTTCAATACTGTATATCAAATAATTTATATTGGTATACCGATAGTTTCTACAATATTGCAGTATCAATCCATCTATATTTAGGAAATTAAATATTGTTACCTTTTTCGGTTTCAATATTGGCAGTTATTGTTATGTTGATAGTTTTCGGTGTGTTCAAATACTGACATTGTTTTCAATATATATTAGTTATCTGTATGTAAAACACAGTAAGTTGTTTTCAGTATATTTTCATTAGCAATATATTTTGATAATATACAGTTACACTGATATATTTATGTTTAACAATTTTAATATCAGTTTAATTTTACTGTTTTGATATTGATATATCAAAGTATCGAACAGCCCTAAATACCACTTCCTATTTGCAATTTACAACTTGTTTATCTTTACTGTTTCGTATTTTCTGACATGCAGTTACATAATACAGTATTTGTTATATTTTTGTTTAATTAAATTTTACTTTGCTATGCTAATAATTGTTTTGCATTGCTTTTCTGTGTGCTGTTATTTCCTTTCTTCCTTCGCCGCTATGTTTAATGCAAAGTACATACTGTATTTTAATTGTGCTAGCTTCTTGAATAATCTTAGATAAACTTAAACTTGTAAATTCTTTGATGAAGGGAACCGAAAGGGAAATATTAAGACTACACATATTGATGGAATGTCAGAGTTATAAAAGGATTTAAAAACTAAACAAATGTCTTATCTCAAGAGGGTTTTGTGAGTGAGAAGGCTGCAAAATGTAAATTCACACAGTGCGGCATGCTGGATGGAATGAGGTACCAATATTGCAAATTTTCTCTGGGATTATAGAAGGTCTATACACACTTGATAATAATCACCATTGCATGATAATGTAAAAAGTGTTCTAAATGATTTTGTCAAAGCAAAACTAATAAACTCAAATAATAAAAAATTGTAGCCCATTGAGCAGAAACAATTTTTGAAAAAACTTGGCCTGACTTCATGTTGACTGTCAAAAATAAGGAAATGTTTTTGCTAATGGCCCTTTACTACTTCACTACATTTACTGTTACATTAGGGTTATAGGGTCCTGAATATGCACAGTTTTGTGTATGGTATTTGAATATAGTATCATCTTCATCGGGGGTCGCAGTGGTGGAGTGGTCAGATCACTTGCCTCCCACCAGTGCGATCCAGGGTCGAATCCTGGCGGAGTCGCTCTTTGGATTCTTGCATGTGGGAATCGGGCTGAACGGGGCACCTCTCCATTGAAAGGTCTCATTCCATGTCATTTTCCAGGGGCAAGTAGATGCCTACAGGTGCCTAGTATCTAATAATTTTGTTTTATGATCATCGTTTATATTATTTAAAAAATGGGAGACAGCATTACTTGCTGCTACAGTCTTTTGAATATTCATGATGCAATGGCAACCAACTAATGACATTTCATATCATTCTGTGGCCGGATATTGCCGGAGAGTGTTGGTGGTAACTTCTGATTTACCATGTTTACACCGTAAGTACCTGATATTATCTTTTCTGTAGTACAGTTGTAGCTGCTACGGATATATGTGCATCTGGTTGATGATTACGTCTGTAATTAAAAAAAGTTGACACTAGTGAATAGAACAGTTGCCCAGGTTCAATAGTTTGGGAGAGAAAAAGTTAGAATTGTGGTTGCTATAGTTAAGTTTTGGCAATTTGATTTGTTTTAGAAGGAAGTGGATATTTTTAAGTTAATCTGGGTAACTTTTTCAAATATTCATGTAAAGAAAGAATCTACTACGTACTTCAATTTTTCATATTAACTGTGATTGTAAAATATGAATTTTGTTTTATTTTTATTTAAAAATGTATTTTTAAAAAATTTATAATATTTCAACCATAACAAGAAATTAAAATTTTTCCCTTCATTTTATTTTGAGTTTGTCACAGTGTTATAACTCAAGGTAAAGTATTTCCCGTTTCCGAAATGTGTTTTCCAATTTACTTTATTTTAAGTAGATTTGTTGTTGTCTTAATGTTTAATTCTTAAGTTACAGGTACTAATTGTAATGTTCCTTTTTTTTTTTTATACTACAGTACAGTACTTTTTTCTTTGAAACAGTCATGTACCTGAAATGTATCGTATAGTATCTCATGAGAAACATTATAAATTTTTTGTGCAGGAAGAAGAATCGCAGGTACTCTGTAATGTTGATGACAGTGTCAGGATGTCGCAACTTAGTCAGCAATTATCGCAACACCCTCATCTTATCAGTGGTTGGTAGACTTATAGCAGTTTTCAGTGTGAAATGTGACCATATACGAATTTCAAGCATTAATTTCTTTTTTGACCAGCCCAAAGTATGAGGGTTTTTTTTTTTTTTTTTTTTTTTCAACATCCAATCAACTGTAATTAAAAAACGGGAGTGAATTAGGAAATTATTTTAATGTCAAAAGAAACGTACATCTGTACACTATTTTTCCACATAATCACAGTGCTGATTGAGGCATTTGTCGTACCGATGCAGCAGCTTGCCGCTACCCTCTGCTAAGAATGATGCCTCCTGCCTATTCAGCCATGTTTTAACAGTGTCCTGCAGTTCATCATGGGTGTTGAAGCGTGTCGTCCTCCAAGCCACTTTTTCAACGTGGGGACAAGGTGAAAGTCACTCTGTGCCAAATCCGGACTGTAAGTTGGGTATCAGCAAGCTGGTGCATCAGTACGACAAATACCTCACTCTGCACTGTGATTATGTGGGAAAATATTGTAAAGATATACGTTTCTTTTGACATTAAAATAATTTCATAATTCATTCCCATTTTTTTATTACAGCCGATCGAAGGTTAAAATAAAAAATACCCTCGTACCTTTTCTTATTTTCCTCCCTCTCTCTTTCCTCTGACTCCTTCCCCACCTCACACACATCACTTTTCTTCCAATAATGGTACAGACTTGTTACGTAACCATATGCTCTGCAGAGTGCCAAGAAAAACATGTCTAATCAAAAACTGCTTCACGTGCATATGTGCTGCCTGTTTACAAATTGTATTAGAAATTTGTTACATGCTAAGTGTCAACTTCTGTTTTTTAATAAGAATTAGAGTATATTGAAAATGGAAGATACCGTCTTTTACTGAATCAATTTTGGCAGTTAAATTTTCTATAGGTCTACCGAAACTTTTGAATTGGTCTTTCGGCATGCATCATACATTTATTTTATTAATCTGTCTCTAAATGTACAGAGTGTGTGCTTAGTGTTACGTTGAGACAAGTCATTAACAGAAAGACTTGCGTACCAGTTGAGGACTCTGCTCATAGAGGTTATGAAGTAGCAATGAGCAAGTCTTTCATAATACCCACTCAAAATAGCCACATCCAGGTGGGACACTTAATGATTTTAATTTATTCATAAATGTTGAAAATGGAGTTTGATAAATTAATTACAGAAAGCAACTACTGTAGTTCCGTTTCAGTTTCTTTAACTTTAAGAATATTACGTTTTTGTCTACATTTCTATGAAAAATAACTTTAAAAATGTTTTCAGTAAGGAATTCTGAAATTCATATGTAACATCATGAGAATGTGTTTAGTGTTACATAAGTTATAATTTTTAGTTGTAACCTTCTTTTCTCACTGTGAACTGCAGATTGATTTATAAATATATATTGTCTCTATACCACTATCGGTTGGGTAATTATCTCATACAGATATGAACACTGCCGTTAAGTTATAAGAAACTTCAACCTCTGTTTGCCGGTCCCAGATGTAGTTAATTATCCTTCAGTTTCACTATACTACCCCATATGTAGTAGATGTTTTCTCAGGAGGAGCCACTTATTCGCGAGTCCTCACTCTGGAGACTTTACCAAAATACTTAGTTACATTTTTACTTGGCAGTGCAGTGTACATACACATGCCTACAACTTAGTGTCAACTTCCCTAAAATATTCTCCAGTTTTTTAACTATTCAAGCTGCAGCGTATGCCTGCTAGCATGTTCACACCTTCGTGACAATGACCAGAGAGTTCTGCATCACAATAGTACTGTACTTACACTCTACAGTGAAATCTCGTTACAAAGTACATGAAGAGAACTTGAAATTTTACACTTAATACTGAAAATACTTTAAACTGAACAGTTATTTAATGGAAAACTTTCTGTAGAGGTTCCAGCAAATGTACTTAATAATGAAAAGTACTTTAAACTGAAGTACTTTATACTGAGATTTCACTGTATAACTATTGGTACTGTACTTTAATACCGTACACTGTTTCTGTAACATCACCATTCATTAATCTTTTTTTTTTCTACTGCAATCCCATTGAAGAAGAATCATTACTATTATTAAGTATAACAAATGTTAAATACCTAGGGCTGACCCAACTAATTTCCACTTGCTTGAATTAACTGCACAAGCCATGTCAATGAAGTTAAATTCATTGTGAAAAGTTGAGCAAACAATTGACTTTACAATACTACATTTGTATACATTATTTTTGTAAAACAGTGTCATTTTGAAAAATCAGGCAAATTTGTGTGTTTTAAACTTAACGTGCATTTTTCGGGGCATCTATATATTTAGAATACCAATGCCTGTACCAAATTACAGACCTTAAAAAAATTATAACAAATTGTCAAATGTAGGGGTTTCCACAAATATAAAATAGTTTTTAGGTGCCCTGAAACAGTACCTAATAATTTCTGTAGAAATTTTTAGCCAGATCCCAAAATATGGTCTACTTATCATATCAGTGATATTGGAGGGAACAAGAGAAATGAGAAAAATTCGCTGAGTGCTACAGTTTTCACATGCAGTACTTGTATAAGTTGACGCTAACTCAGATTGAACTATTTCATTTTCTTCCGTATCATTTCCCACAAATGCAGTTCAGTGTGTTCAGTATATTTCTGGCCATGGTCAGTGCAATTTTGTTTATGTTTAAGTTCATAATATTTTTCTTACAGATAAAGCTGATGACCCAGTTAGTGATCTTCTTGAGAATGGTTCAGTGATGTCGGCAGAGTGGCTGAGTTCACTGACTGACCGCCAGGCAGAACTTGTGTTCTCTCAGCTGTCGGATGATAGTGCCGGTCAAGTCATATCGGCTGTGTGTACAACTGGGCATGCGATGCTTGCCACCTTACTCTGCACCAAGTTCCTGCTACCTTACGTAAGCAGAATATAGAAAACAAACATTCTGATTTGTCATGCATTGCCTCTGAATTTAGTCTACATAAGTGATAATGATGCTTTCAATACACCTGAGCTAAAAAGTTGTACTGTATCTGGTTAAATCTTAAAAATAGACTGTCTAATGTAAGAATCATATTTTTTGACATTATTGAAAAGTGTCATATTAACAAAATTTTCCTTGGAAAAACATCTATAGCTTAATGTACTGAGCAGATCTCAACATTCATGTTTGCAAAATAATATTTATTTATTCTTTTATTTTTCCATTAAATTAAGTATCAATTCATGTTACTGTTAGTGTGGAATTCAAGAGAGAAAGATGACAATGATAAGTGAAATTCCCTGCACATACTGTATACCGGTATGTTATTTCCACCCTCAAAGATGGAGCTCCGGTGGCCGATTGGTCAGACCATTCACCTTCTACAGAGGCAATCCAGGTTCGATTCCCGGCGAGGTCTGTCCCCAGATTTTCACATGTGGAAATTGTATCAGACTGTGTCGTTGGTCGGCGTTTTCTCTGGAATCTTCAGTCTACCCAGCCCCTTCATTCCTGCACTGTTCCATACCTGCTTCATGTCACTCCTCACCAGCGCTGAAGGCCTCAATGTTAAGCACTGACCATAATAGTATCTCACTCACTCCACTATCAAAGAAAATCTTGTTTCTAATTCTGTAGTTGTAACATATTGCATATCAGTTTACTAGACTGCAAGTCTGGCACAGTTGCTTATTCTCAAGTTTTACTAAGTTTGGTAGTTTATAAATAATCTGTAATTTTGACAGATGCGGAGGAATCCGAGCATAGATGATGCCACTGTGGGTGATTTGCAACGTTTTGCTGGAAGTTTTTCTAATATTGCCTGCACAAATCTGTTTGTACCACTGATGACAGGCCAAGAATTTGATACAGTTTCCCTTCAGGCAGTTGTGAAATCCTTCTCCTCCCAACTGATGTCAACCTTCCTGGGGTAAGTAAAATACTGTAACTTTTTAATTAAATCCTTGGTACCATACATTTTTTGTGAAATGTTATTGTAATACTATTTTTTCTTGTTTACTTTCTATTTATTCTTTATTGTTGTGTTTTGCTTGGTGTGTCACAACTGGTGTGTGACTGGGACACTGCCCCTAAGGTGCAAGAGTTATGCCGGTTTATCAACACTGTTGTAATTTACAGTTGTGCTTGGGCAGCATGCCAAATGCATATGAGGTTGGCAAAAAGTAGGCAGTGTGCATCAGCGGCATATCTCCTCTCCACTGCGGTGGTGCGGGTGTGTGATTTGAAGTTAGCACTGAAATCACAGCCATCACTGACGAACTGTAAAATGTGTCTATTTCTGTGATCAGACACCCCTTCATCTTTGCTTCTTGCCAACAGCGGCAGTGGCGGTGGTTGGTTGTTTTTTTTTTTTCCTGAACTTATTGATGCAGTAATTCCTCACACTGTTTGCTTTGCTTAGTCAACAGTCAGGTCTTGGGGTGGTTTACATGTCAGGGTCCAACCAAAGTCTTGGAGGAGCTTAGTGGATTATACGAAAGAGGATCAGTTATGGACTAGGGGGAGTTGGGACAAAAAAGTAGGCTTTTGAACTTACAGTATGTTCTTATCTTTGATTCCATTTAAAACTCATGTCACTTAACTTCTGCCCTGCTCCTGAGGAGGTAATCAGTACTCCAAGCAGGGATAAGACTGAGAAATATTTTTTGTGACAGTTGCTCTTGACTGCAAAGTTGCCAAATGTGCAGACAGCTGATGGTGTGTATTTGCTGCCGACATATTCAACCTGGTTACAATGCTCTCTCATGAGAAATTTTGCCAATTTTAATGAACTGTAATTTTTAAATTAACATCAGAAGAAAAAATGCACTTTTTATCATATAATTTTTGTTGCAGTAGTTCTTAATAAATTTTATGTAGCCTTATATGAAATTTGTTTAAAATAGTTATTGTTAAAAATCATCCATAGAGAGGATTTTATTTTTTTAAACTTATCCACATTAGTACTTTGTCACTGCAATATCGCTGCAATTTAGTAGACAAAGAGCTTTAGACTACCATATTGACTATAGGCTGGGTGGTAACTTCTGTCATACCCACTGTGCAAATCTCTCAAAATAGTTTATAGCAAAAAATGTGTTTGTGTATGTTACGTTCACCCTAAAGACTTGTTCTGCAGTCATCTATATCTCAAGAGTGTCGGTCTTAGTTTCCAGAGAAAATAATTTTGTTAAAGGTGTTTCCTGGATCGAATGGTAGGAGGAGGTTTTCTCCAAGAGTGGCAGCTTCCCGTGGTGTGCCTGCTCTCGTCCCTGTTCAGTTACTCCACATTCATCCAGCCTCTAGTGCGACTACTGGCAGCCAGTCGGACCACCCTGGCTGGTAGCACTACGTTTGGTCAGCTGGTGATGGAGGTTGCTAGTGCCTTGGAGGCTGACACACCACCTGCAGTATTGGCTGAGCTTGTCGAGACTATAGAGAGTCTTGAAACAGTTTATAAGAACTTGGCCATGTTCGCGGTGAGAGACACTTTTTTAATGAGCCAAGAATAGCCTTTGTGGAAGTTTTTGTGAAGAAACTGGTACTTTTGTAAAAAAAAATGTTATCCCTAGGTAAAATATTTTGTAAACATTTTTTGTTAAAGATAAATAAAAAAGCATTTTGTGTGTTTGGATAAAATTGTGTAATTTAATTTTAAATGTGTTGACGCCATCCCGCCACGTCCATTTATAAATTACGTTAACGCTCGCCCCCGATTTTTAACACTTTACTATTTAGGCCTAAGAGCACTAGTATTCGCCCGCACCTTTGCTGTTTGCCAATTGCCGTTTATTTTCACGTAACGATAATATTCTAGCATGTAAGAGTGGAAGACGAAGCTTTAATTGTGAAACAGTATTTACTTACGTCCAAGTGTTTATCCAGTGTTTATTTTCCATGTTTAACTGCTGTTGTAACATTTATTAACCTGTACAAGTGTTTGTTTACAAATACGGCCGAGTGCCTTGTCAGTGGTTCCAATCCCGTGCACGGACTCTGTAAATGTGCACTAAACAGTGATCACTGGAAATACGCACGTAAATATAAATTGTACTGTTTGTTAATGCTTAAAAATGTGTTTTATTACTATGTAAGTGTTTTTGTGTATTAATTATAGTGTTAAACGGCAATGCGCGCATTTATAATTCAAGTCGGGAAGTTTGTTTGTATATCAGAGTAGATTTGTGCCCAGAGAAAGTATTTCCTTTGTGCGAGTGTGGCACACCTGTAGATGCAGATGGCCTAGAGCGGCCATTTTGCTAACGGTACTTTAGCCCTTCCCAGGGGTATATAAGGAGGGCGCTGCGCCCAGATAGTCAGTCGTCAGTGGCTCGGCCTTCGGGCCGGGCCAGCCTGGCACTCCCGCTCGAGTATGCTGGCAGCTCCCTGGGCTCCCGACTCTCGGCACACTACACACTCTACACCTTCCCACCTTAGGGGCTGGCTTCTTGCAAATGGAGCCCCCCGCCTCCCCGGAGCTGGCTTCTTGACTAAGGGAGCCCTCCACTCTACCGAGGTGACTTCTTGCCTAAGGGAGTCTCTCAACCAACCTCGAGGCGATTTCTTGCAAAGGGAAACCCTCGCCCCCTACCGAGGTGACTTCTTGCCTAAGGGAGTCCCTCACCTATCCTAGAGGCGATTTCTTGCAAAGGGAAACCCTCCACCCCCTACCGAGGTGACTTCTTGCCTAAGGGAGTCCCTCACCCCTCTTACCTATACACTACTAGGGAAGTGCCGAGGGAAAGGACAAAAGGGACGCTGCCATGCACATCTACTGTGCCGCGTATTGAATTAGGGGACATACCCCTAGGTAACGCCCGTTCTAAAGTGTTAGTATACACTTCCCCTGTTGTAGAGTTATTGAAAGTTACAGAATATAGTAACCTCACCCCGGGATCAGAGAGATCGCCGTGTATTAGCAGTAACCCAGCCTGGCTCGTTAATCCAGTATCGTTGACGGCGCAGCACCTAAAGTAAGAGGCTATTGAATGTTGTTGCAAACCTCTCGGGATCAATGAGATGATCACTACCCAGTTTCGGCCACGAATAAGGCCTTAATCTTTGCCCAGTATTTGAACGGCCCGGAGTGCCACATAGAATGGTATGCATCATAATATGTCCTGTGGGCTTAGTATTGTATTTCCAAGTTGTCGTATCATGTTGTCGTATCTCATATTGAGACCCCCGTGTTAAAATGTATGTCATCAAATTATTACTGACATCTAACCCTGATTGTGGACCATGTACCAAAGCTAATGTTGTATTCATCATGTTGTGGCAAATACTGTAACTTGTGTTAATGAATATAAACACCCCATTGAACTGAATTACCTTGTTTTCTCCTTTCATGAGATTAACCTGTGTACCAACCTTTATATCTAATACAAGGCGAGTGATATATGTCTTGCCCTCAATTTATGTAAAAGATGACACCCTGTGCTAGCGAGTAGAGTTTGTCCTTTTTGGCTCACTCAGTAGTCACTCGCTGAGTCGAGGATAACTCTATTACCAACTACTCTAGAAGAACCACACCAATGTCTCATGCTCTCTACCTCAAATGTCTTCTAGATACATACACTGCTCGCATTCAGCAATCTTGCTTGCAACCCAGCACCTCTAGCGCAGTGGGATTAGCGTCAGTGTTTGTAAACTTCTGTTATCAGAAATTTTGAGGTTTCAGTACCATAACTCTAATTCAAGGAACCTGCAGCTATATGGGCAGTCCCTAAAGTCCCATTATTATTTTAAAAATATACAACTTATTAACTGTCATACATAGAACATTGCAATTTGTTTTAAAATGTTTGGCATCTCTGAAAATTTTTTTTTTATTCATTGAAAAATTTTAATAAATGTGACATTTCAGTTGAAGGCCTATTGTATCATCTGGTGTGCAGAATGCAAATCTGCAACTTTCCTTGAAGTGAATTTCTGCCTGTGTGTTATGCAATCAATGAAAGTGAAGTAACCACCCTCATCTGTAGTAAGCCTATGCATTTGCATGTTCCATGCTGGCATCCATTTTGGTGAAGAGTGCAGTACAATTGCCACCAGCTCGCTGTGCCTCTGTGCGACCGTTATGGATACAAGCTTATCAGTTCCTTCCCACTCCTGCTTCTCCCCCCTCCACTCATATATATATATATATATATATA
>PNEQ01035584.1:0-14739 GCA_003012365.1 Medauroidea extradentata | reverse complement strand
AAATTGTCTCACGAAAAGTACTGGGGTCACTCAAATTAAGTCACATTAAAGGGGGGAATGTTTGGTGCAGTGGCAATGCGGAAGCTTCCGCATTGCCACTGCACCAAACATTTAGTTAAAAAAAAAAAAAAAGTGGTTACGTGCTTGCTTCCTACCAAAATTTTCCGGGTTCGAAACTCCGACGCAGATGAAATTTTTTTATTTCTATAAATACATTAATAATTTCACGCTAAAAAAAGATCTCTACGAAACAATAATTTATTTTACGTGATTTTCTGTTTTAGACACAATTGAAAGTAATCTTTATCTTCCGTTTGTAGAGACGAAGCAACTAATGTTGCAAATGTAGACACACACGAATTACGCCGCATAGACAGTTAGCCGCTCTTCTCCTGTAAATTACATTAATTAATATCTCGATTTTTATACCAAAATACAATTTTTAAAATAAATAACATATACTTGAAAATAATGAGTTATTTTTTCCTGTCAGATGGGTTGAATAAAGTACACTGTTAGAGTAAGGCTAACGAAACGAAAGCTTCAAGATACTAATGCTTAAGTTACATAGTTATAAACTAAAATAAAGTGGTTATGCTAATGCTTGCACATAATTAATTTGTGGCAGTTTAATTAATTTAGAGAAAATGTATTTGAATTTTATGTAAGAGGCCAAATACCTACTGTTAACACGTATAACTTTTTTCCCCTGTATTTTACTGAAATAAATTGAACCGCCCACTTTAATTGTAACAGCCGACATAATTATACAATATTACGAGAACTTCATTCTCTGGTTTGTATATAATGAGCAAAAAAAAATTGAAAATAACAAAAATGTTTGGTACTACACAATTTTTCATGACATTGCTGCTTGTTGAACTTTTTAGTGATTCAACAGCGAATTCATAAATTTTATGTTGCACAGTTCAAACTGTTCACAGACGAATAACAAAACGTATATGAATACACACATAATGAAAATAAATAAATAAAACCTTGGAATGTAGATACAGCAATGGAATCTAGCACATGGTTATCTTTTCCTACGATCAATTACCCACTCTTATTACAATGTTTTTCTTTTTTACTATGGTGTCTGTATTTTAGTTCATTTTTATTAATAATTTACAGCGTTTTTTGAAAAGGCACAAATTTGTATGTTTCAGTCAATTGCAAAAATTCACTGCTCGTAATATGCAGTGTCAGTGGCTTTAATTAAAAAATGTTAGTATATTAATTGTAAAATATCTTGTTCAGAATTAATAAATGCTGTATTATTTAGTGGTTAAGCATGTGTATTTTTTTTGTAAAATAAACATACTATTGCAAAATAATAATCTTAGTTAAATTTTTAACACTTAACTTAATTGGAGGCGACTTTCTATTTAAACACTGTCGAGAACTTAATATATATATGTACATAGGCCTATACAAATAAGTGTTGATATCTTGCTCCATAGCTTCGGTTTTTACGGCTTCTCGTTTGCGAAAGCCCCAATTCGGCCGCCTGTCACCACACGAGTAGATTTTCGTATACGAATCTCGTGTACGAGGACGGCAGAATGTTCAAGCATACCAACAGCGCATTTCGAGCGGTCAGGCGGGCGATTCGCATACGAACAAAAACTCGAGCATAGGCCCTCAGAGCACCACGGGGCTACGGTGGCCGAGTGGTCAGATTATTGCCTCCCACCAATGCGATCCGGGCTCGATTTCCGGTGAGGTCGGTCCCCGGATTTTCTCACGTCGGAATCGTGTCGGTCGATGCCGTTGGTTGGCGGGTTTTGTGGGGGGGTCTCCGGTTTGCCCCGCCTTCTCATTCCGGCACTGCTCCATATTCACATCATGCCGCGCCTCATCTATGTACTGTAGATGTTAAGTGCTGAAGAAAAACTCTCACTCACTCACTCACTCACTCACTCAACAGAGCATCACACTCCGCAGCAGATAAACATAAGGCTATAGCATATGCTGTAAGACATCAGGCTGTGCTTTGCAAGATGTGTTGGTAAGTTTGCGGACAATGTTGTTTCTGGTGCATAGATTCTGTTTATTGTCCTTACATTGCTGTTTAAAAGTTATAACACGATACAACGTAACCTGATCACAGCGGTACAGACTGTGGCCTCCCCAGGCAATGGCTGGCTTTCTTTAGCCACACGGTTACTTAGATGAAACACACATATTTACGTATTTCCTGGGTTGGGTTTCAGGTAGTTATTGTAGTAGAAAGCGAATTCTTTAAAAGAATGCCAGCTTCAACTCCACTTCTCCGTAAGTTGGCCCTTGTGTAACAGCTGCTGTATCATCTGCATTTTTAATTAATGCACTTGTTTCAGTATTTATGGGTTGATCGTTAGCAAAGCTGTTATGTAGCATTGGAGCTACCATATTTCTCTTCCCTTTTCTGAACTCTCGACCTACTCTACTTGTCCTGCAAACTAACACATAATAGCCTGTTCTGCGGCAGGCATCGCATAAGTTGTGTCAGACGGTAGTTCTTAGTAGACTCCCGATTATCCATGTGTGGATTATCCGATTTGCGGATTATCCGCGCAAAATATTTCATTTTATACAGTGTAAAAAAAGTTGAGAAAATTGTTCGAAAAAGTATTTTTATAAATACACTCTGTGTTTACTCGCCTATTATTCACCAAAGTGTTACGCCCGCAACCATATTTTGAAAGTCTAGAAGATTTAAGAATTTTTCCAGCAGGCGAAACAATTAGGTTTGCGCATGGGTGGGTTAACGAGATATTTCCTTTGATAAATAAGATATCCGTGATACTTATTACTTGTGTTTTTAGATTATTAACATTGGACTCTTTTCACGGACAGTGTGCAATTTTGAAATATCAATCCGGTCAAAATTTGTATTTTTCACTCTTGTTTTTTTAAGCACAACTGTTGATCATTCTTACTTGAAAAGCCCTGAAGCATAAACTCCGAGTGGTTAAACTCTCCTCTGACTGGTATTTGACTCTCCAGGAGATCTGGACGTTGTCGTTTCTGCTGTGATATAAACTGTGTGGGAGGCGAGCGCGCAGTCCACATTTTGAAGGCGGACAGTGAAGCAGTCGGTATTCACTATTGTTGAAACAAACACTGTCTTCTCATATTAGCTTAAGTCACTGTCGTAAATGTATGTATTATTGTTTTGTTGAAGCTTTTAAAGAAACACGTGCACATTGACAGCACGCTACTTATTCACGCGAATATTCGTTGAGTTTGATAGTTATTGCCGTCGTCTGTTGCGTCGAGGCTTTATGTGGGTATTATTTAAGCGCGTATGTGTACGCCACCGCAATTGCTTGCTACAACCAGGCGCACACACAAGTTATCAGCTCTTTCCTAGCGATGTGCATTCTGTCACTAGGTGAACGGTATTCTAGCTGTGCAGTTTTAGTAACGTGAAGAAGCGAAGCAATGGCATTTTGAACATCAAATTGAACAGTTGGTCGAACAGGACTGTCACGGTTAAGTATTAAAGTCACTAAAATTTTGCCTGTATTTTCTGTGATAAAATTACGATCTCGGCAGAAATAAAATACATTCTTAAAATATGCAGCATGGCTAAACAAACACATTAGTTTTAAATAAATAATGCACAATTCTTTCTCATAAACACGCCAAAAATACCAAAATGTGACTACCGGTACTAAATGACAAATATAGTACAGAGATAGGGAAATCAAATTGTATATGGAAGGATAATTGCAAAAGGAACTAATTTATATGTTTAAACAATCCACTGACGTCTTTAAAAATATTACCGCTCATATCTTTGAAGAAACAAGAGACAGAACTGAAGAAAGTACAAAGAACTGTCACGCAAGGTTACAGACAATGTCACCTGCCGAGGCGCTCACTATGTTGATTCAGCTGTCCGAGATATTAATGAACCTAGCGTATTTTCAGAAATGAAATTGTAAGCAAACATATATCATACTGTTAGCTAAATTTCTATCGTTAAAACCTATGTTCCGAAGAATGTGGCATATGATACCTATAAATATAAGAGGTTTACGGAGTGGGGACACAAGTAGCTATAAACATAATTTTCCCTTAGGTAAATCAACTAGTGATGTCCCATTTTTCACTATTTCACTTGTCCCACTAAACATTTTTAACTAGCTCAATTAAATCTTAATATAATATAGTTATTTGCAGTATGCTAGGATTTAATCAATTTGTTACCGTATATAATTAAAATAAAAATTTAAAATTAATTTACAATATTGGCATATCTCTACATTTTAATCCGTCTTCTCGGATGTGTTATATGTACACGCGGTGCATCCTCAAACATATGTGTAGCGATATTGATGAGACTGGGGCAGCAACTGATTAAACTTCTTGTAAATTCAGACTGTCACCGCGACATGCACAAAAGTGATGTATCGAATGTTTGCTGCTCGAAACATATAGGTTTGATTAAAAAACCAGTGACACATGAGGTAAATATGGGTAAAACATTTAGGAATTGTTTATAAATGTATTGGGAGTACTCGTTGACATACAGATTCAAATTAGTGGAAACACAATGGATGGAAACACGACTAGGAAATTTTCGGGAGTTCTATACATTCTACAGATATGACGGCTACAGACGTCGATCTGATTAACCATTTAATAGTAATATTTGAAGCATTTTTGGAAACGCAAGTGAAACAAAGGCAATGTTTTTAGAGTAACGTACCAAAGAAATAATTAAAATTGAAAATTCATCATATAATTATAATTGTATAAACATTTAATCTAGCGCGTATACGACTTAATATTTCATTCATGGATAGAAGGTTACATGATACTATTAGTAAACATTCTGAGGAATTCCAGGGCGCGAGAAACAAAGTTAAAAGACATCTTCACGAGGAGGTTGTGAAGAAAGGACACAGACACAGAACTTCATATATTCTAATTACTTCAAATCCCTGTATAACCGCTGCACCCAGTTCTTCTGATGAAGATAACGCAGTGCAGGTCTGATTTTGATGGAGATACATCAGATTTATAAACTTTCACTACTTGTAATATAAATAATTCTTTTTTGTCGCTAAAGACGTTAAGAAGAAAATTAATTCACAACTTTACGTTTGTAACAAATACTGATCAGCTTTTACACGTAACATTCAATGTTTCCCATATTTGCACAAAGCTACTTCAAATCACTTTTGTGGTTAAAGATTTTGTATTTTTAACTGTTGAAAAGGACAGAAATTTAAACAAAAAATACATAAATACAAATTTTATCTCAGTGTAATCACAAATGTAGTCTGCGTAGTTAAATTATTTAGTTCCCTTTCATTATAAATTATTTAGTTTTTATTAGCTTTTTACTATTTGTTGTTGTTTAACTATAAGCTTCAAATGAAGTTTTTAAATTGCAAGAAACAATTTCTTTAATATCTAGATTTAAACAAAATTACGAATGTTTTCCTACCGAGCGTCTTTTATTGCTGCACGGCAGGCTGTATTTCTGACATTAATTAGATTTATGTTGTGGTATGCTGTATCTCAGAATTTCGAAAATTACTTGTTCGACAGAGTAAACTAAAAAAAAAAAAAAAAAAAAAAAAAAAAAAAAAAAAAAAAAAAAAAAAAAAAAAAAAAAAAAAAAAAAAAAAAAAAAAAAAAAAAAAAAAAAAAAAAAAAAAAAAAAAAAAAAAAAAAAAAAAAAAATCCGCTGTTAGTTACAGCCTTGAACAATATTTATTTATTGCATATACAGAATTTCCACAGTAGCAACCAACGTTGGGCCAACGTTGAAAATTGGTTGGAGCCGTTGGCATTACGATGTGTTGGAAAACACACATAAATCCAACGTTGGGCAGCGCAGTATGCCGAAAAATATGTTCGAAAATGTATTATTATTGCAATGAATTAGCAACATTCTGAAAATAGTTACATTAAAGTAGAAAATATCTGAACATATTGTAAGACAAAATATTGTTATTTAAATTTTGTGGGTTGAATGTTGGCAACAAGTTGGTAAACATATTATTGTTGGGGTTTAGTGTGTATAATTATATTAGGCTAACGTTGCAAAACTATAATTTTACATAAAGAGTTCGAAATCACGTTTATTAAGTACAACATTACCAATCATTCAATTTATAACATAATAAGGTTACTTAGTTTTAAAAAAATTAATACTAGATAATTTTTGCTCTGATGGTTAAACGTTGGAACAACGTTGCAAATCTAACTGTTCCCAGTATGTTGGTCCAACGTTGCATAACCCACATTATGCCAAAATAAAAATTATTTTATATGTAGGTTGGCTGAGAGTTGGTAGCAAGTCGGTAATCATACTGTTGGTGTTAGATACGTAATTTTACATTGAACCAATATTGCTCAAACAGTACATTTTTATAAAAATTCCAAAATACATTTATAAAGACACCAATGCACCTTGTATTTAAGAAAATATGATGATATAAGTAAAAATTTTTCGTTCTATGAAATATATAATGTTGATTACGTGTTGGCAAAATATTGTAAATCCAACAGTTTGATATTGATTGTTTTCAGTATGTTGGCCCAACGTTGCATAGCCCACATTAAACCAACCATAGAAAATATTTTGAATTTCGTTTGGCTGAGAGTTGGTAGCAAGTCGGTAATCATACCGTTGATGATAAGACTATAATTTTACATTGAACCAACATTGCTCAAACAACACATATGTTTATCAAAAATTCCAAATACTACATGAAAAATAAAACAAATGCTCTTCGGATTCAAAATTTATACTGATGATGTATGTACAAATTCTGCATTATTTGGTTGCATGTTGGCAAACTGTGGAAAATAAAACGGGTAGGTGAAAGAAGTTTTCAGTAAATTTGGTCCTACATTGTATAACCCACATTATGCCAATCATAGAAAGCCTTTTGTTTGGAAGTTTACTAACGTTGGCAACAAGTTTGTAAACAGATTCTCCCAGTGTCACTAATTGTGTTTCTTTTTAAAATAACTTCATCTGATTAGAAAATTGAAGACATTATTAAAGGCATTTTTTTTGCAAATTTTTGTAAATTTTAATTTCTTGGCTAATTGTTAGATACCAGTTGGTAAACACACCATTGGCAATAGGTACGCACATTTACTTAGGGTTAACGCTGTGTAACCCACAGTAGCCCAACCACTGAAAAGATTTGGTATGTAGGTTTGCTGAACATGGCATCGTTTGTAAACATTATATTAACAAAATATACATCTTTCTTATTGTAAGTTCAATTATTAAATACGCATTTGTCTTTCATGTATCATTGCTGAACATGTGTCAGTGAAGAGCAATTGGTAAGGCAATGGACTTATAGTAACAAGGAGTCCGATATAGTCTCTGACTATGGCTCGAATCTACCTCAAATGTGGCCGAAAATTTGTTATTGATTTGTTATTGATTTTAATAATTTTTGTAAGGCACTAGAACTCTGAAAATAAAATAATTATGATTATTGAGTTTAATTTACATTTTGTAGAGTCAACTTTGTGTGTATTTTTGTTGAGAAACGTTGACCCAACGTTGGTAAATGGTTGGCATTACGTGTGTTACACACACAATTTCAGCAATCCAGCGACGTTGGAACAATGTAGGAAATTAGTAAGAATCCAACCAAAAATCAGTGTTGGAGCTACGTTGTTTCACGTGACATTTCAATATTGATCCAACGTTGCATGCCTACGTCGTTGGCCCAACGTTGGTGCAACCAAAAGTTGCTACTGGGGTTATTCTATACTCTTGTTAGAGCGTCTTTGGATTTATGAGATATTTAGCAGTCCTTAAAGGTAAATGCAACATTTTAAACTTTTTTACGGGTTAAGTTCAAAAATGTTTCTTCTTACAGTCTGTCTGCACACTAAGTGATAACATCACTTAATTTCCGTGCTTATGTATTCATAAGTTAGGGCGTTATCTGAATGAATAGACAAAGCAGGGTCATTCGTACCATATTTTTGTGCATAGTGATTCATGCTCGAACTTTACAAAAATTTTGAATATTTTTATGTCAAAACACACGATTTTATCACGGATATGTACGAAAACTATATGCCAAATAAGATTGAAGTTGACCGAGTGGTTTTCGATCAATTATTTTTAGTCGCCTAGGTACTCTAAACTACACACTTTGCAAAGCAACGAATTTTTCAATCCGCCATATTTTTGGAATCAGCGTACTAGTTACAGGAGTCAGTTATTATTTGTAGTATCTAGTCGTTTGTTAATGGAACAAAGTGTTTTATTTGTTCAGGCCCGATGTCATCCAAGCAGACAGTCTTATTTATTCTTCACTCGGTTCATGACACTTCTCAGTTCCTTACATGTAAGGGTGTGTCAAGGTTTTCATTCCCATTTTTAAACCCTTTCGGCTCACTATTTATCCTCGTATGTTTTTTTCACTAGTTATCAGTTGAGAAACATTTTTGCGAGGAAAAGTTTATTAATTCCTATTAGTAAATGTGTAGACTCTGTGTAAAAGTTCTGTGATAACTTCCAAGATTGACGTCTACTCAGCCTCATGTCTGTACTTTATGTGAGGTTGCATCATCTCTCAGTTATTGACAGTGATGTGGCTTGAAGATGTCCTTCACTTACTTGTAATGTTTACTCAAAAATGTAGGTAACTTAAATTGAACTTATTTTAGTATATACTGGTCCATTGCAACAAATAAAAAATTAAAAACTAGTTTGTGAAAATAATTGCTAATTTAAAATAACGATTACAATCAAAAGAACAAATCAAATGTTACTGCAGATACCTAGGGCGTCAATTTAAGAGCCGAGGGGTTCCACAACGAACTTCAAGTAATGTGATAGGTTTACAAAAGTTATGTCGTTACATTTTATCTCATGTCATGATTAAATGCAACAACATCATTTAAAATCAACTAATATAGATACTAAATTATATTTTTGGTGACAATTTTATTTTAACAGCAAAATGGTTTTGCTGTGAGCACACAAAACTTTTGGCTCTGAAAATACAAACAAAATGTTTTTGCGGTGAGTATAAATATGTTTGGTAATGTAAACACCAACTAAATGTTTTGGAGCAGCCACAGTTTTTTCCCTGTGACGACCTAAACACTAATCGTCTAAATGTTACCTCACTGATATGTTGTGTCGTTAATTTTCTGAACCCATAACTGCCTGCCGTGTTACTGATAAAGGTGTGCTCCTTGAAGATGCGACGTGTTTTCTGTTACTTACAAAGGATCTAACAAGCACGGCTTGAAAAGTGTCTGGTATCGGCAAATTCTGGCGGCAAGAATGCAACTATGCGCCTGGATACTTGGCTAAAAGTTGAACAGCAGACAAGAAAGTTACGTATAATTAGTACGGAACTCTTATTTAACGGAGAGGGTAGTTGTCTTTGAAGTGTGGAGGTCAGCTCAGCAGTTGTGTAGTTAGTGAGGTTCATCTTACCACCACGGGGCGCGCATGCGCACGACTTGAACACAATATCGTGCAGAAATCGACAATGTGCCAGTGTTGTAATGTTCCTCCGTGTTGGTTTTTCTGGCTGTTTTCCCCATTATATACGAAATGCATGGAATTTTACAAAATTAAGTACATGAAATTACATTCAAATGTGCTATGTGAGTCAGAATGGATTGTGTTAATCTGAGTGGTGATACCATTTCCGTAGCAACACTAGCAAAATCAACAAATTATTCAAAAGAGGACAAAGTCTCCAATAAACTGTGATATCTCTGGCCTACTACAATTGTATGAGGTGATTTGTGAGATGTAACAGTTATTTAGTAAACCACACATATTCTGTGTTCGGGTCTGTTGAGAGAAACAGCACGTCAAATAAACGACAGCCAATATTAGAATACGAAACCTCTAGTGATACACAGCACAGTGGAGTATAGCAAACAGTCGACTTAACTATCGAAATAACTCATCCTAAAAATTGTATGCCCTGAGCTACTTCGAGAAATGTACAAAACATACAACGAAATAGTTTTGTATTTTAAAAAATTGTGATAATTTGTAAACTCTACCCTAAAATTTAGGAATCTTAAAAATTACAGTTACGTATACTGATTCATATCTTAGAGTACCTCGTGTCAAGTAACTTCATATTGAATATGTAATTTTTGGAAGTCATTGGGTTTTTGTTGTGTCCTATATGTCTTTCTTCTGTCATGCAAATTGTGACCTTCTCATCGCTTTATACAAAAACTATGAGAGCCAAAAATGTAGTCACAAGCAATGTCTACTAAATGTAGAAGTATTAAGTAACTGATATTTTGCTCGTGGACACAAATGATATCTCCAAGAACTAAGCACTCGTGATGCCGTCTACACTCTAAAAAATAGTTTGTAATTTGCCACACGGGCGAATAGAAGCACTAAGAAATAAATTACGGTAGAATTGTTTCCATGATAGCACTACTAAACTTTTTATAAAACAGTCAAACATATACTAAAGTTACCAGACTTGCATTGTAAAAATATGTCAATGTTTGCATATTTACAAGGAAGTATGCTGTTCCGTACTGTGTGTAGGTTAGTTACTTCCTAAATATTTTAGGAAGTATTTTTACATTGTATTCACAGACCAGCAAAATTTTTTCGTGCAAAGAAAACCATAAAATTACACAAAGGAAAAAATAGGCAAGTTCATTTTTTTTCAAGTACAATAAAAATATTTGACGTAAGCTAGACATTTCTAGGTAGCTGTAAAGCCAATTTTATATTTGATTATTAGAAGCGTGACAATTTCGTGTATTCACATTTCAACTGCTTATATTCGTCAGTTCTATACAAGCACAGATAGAGACAGGGACATTTCGCCGGTTCAGTGGCCAGCAGGCTCGTCAAGACTATCTGTAGGTAACTGGATAGTTCTCGTTTTATTTTGGCCGCAAGCTAGATTTCAAACAACTGTTACTTTGTGTCTCTCTCACAATTTATCCTTGACTTACTCGACACAGCCTGGAGGGCGCTCAGCTATATTGCTGACACTATGGCAACGAGCAGGCAGTTGTCGCTAGACACAGATATTCTTACAGGCTAAGCTACATGTCACTAACTATCTGTGTGCAAACAACGCTTATTGGTTTCTCGCTGACACAGTGATGTCACGTGATTGATCTTCCATTCAGTTGCTTCTTTACGTTAGGTTCAGCACACTCCAAGAGTTGTCAAATAGGACAAGAGCAAATTGTTTGCTAGAGTCCTAGCTCGTGTTCAAAATGAAACGTGAATATTTCATGTCCTGTCCAATGATGACTTCTAACAGTACAAGCAGGCAGTACGTATCGGCCTCACTAAATACTTCTTTACTTACTATTGGCTTGCAGCAGCCCAAGGCGTGTAATGAGTAGGGCCCGGTAGTTTTCGCGAAAATATTTTTGCCCCACTTTGTTTCAGTGTCTTACGTGCGCAAATTCATGATTATTGGCAGAGTGACTTTGTGTACAGTAATTACTCATTTGACTGCGCCAATAAGTACATGGATAACTGTCACGCATCACGTCTGTGATTTGCGGGTTTAACCTCCAGACGTTGTATGTTACGGCATCGAATCACTGACCACAAAGCAGAGATGCAGGTGCGCACGTAAGACACTGAAAAAAAGTGATACAAAAATATTTTCGCGTAAACTACCGGGTCCTAGTAATGATGTTAGTCGGCTAATCACAGGCCTCCAACCTGGCCTAGAATATACCTGAGACGTTGACGTGCCTCTATTTATTATGCAACCAAACATTTCTCTTAGCGCTGAAGTGTGTGAGAGTGACGACATGAGATCGTCCATGATAGGTAGGTGTGAAAAAGTCTTAAACTCATTTAACGGGATGTTTTGAAAATATTTAATACCAATAAAATACATACGATGCACAGTTGTAGGCGTTTTGCAAAATAATGCATTGTCCGTTAGAAAGAACAAATACTTTTCTTAATTATAGTTTATGTTCAAAACAAAATTGTTGTTAGTTTGGGCACAAATATCAGTAAACCAATTAGGTTTATTGCTACCAAAAAATTGTAGGTACTTTTATTTGCGATCAAATAACGCATGGATTTTTCGACATACAGATAATTATGTTGTTAAAAAAAAGTTTTCGAAATCACCTTAAAACTACAGAGCGTGGCGTTAGGGCGATGGTCTTTTGTTTCTACCTTTTTTTTTTGCGATAATAAATTTGTACACTTAGACGAGAGCGGATAGCACAACTATGTTTGGAAGTTTTGTTTACAATGTTTTTTACCATGCTGACTTTCTTTATCTTTCAAAAATTATTTTAGCTAATTATGTAACAAACTACATTTTTGTTAGTTAGCTTAACAGTCGTTCAATTTCTCACTTGAAAAAAAATTGCTATTACTATAAAGACCATTTAAAATAAAACTGACAGACAGGTCTGTGATACCTGTTCTCGTTTAGACATAACACATGATCGCTACATACAGTTGCAACTGGCTAGCACAGTATCCGGCTACAGAGGCGAGATAGATAGAGAGTGGCTGTCACAGCTAGGGTCGACATCTTAATTACCACGCCCGACCTAATATCCTCCCACACGCCTACAATCCCTGCTGCTGCCCTTCCTACCAACCACAGGACGTGGGCCGGACCTCTGCTCGCCCACCGCGCAGTGTTGTACAGCTCCGTGATTACCGGCCAATTACACAGCTTCGCGGAAACCTCTCTGTGTCGTCCGCATGTATGTATGATGTCGCAGCAAGGCGCGGCTGTCGTGCCTAGACGACCATACACTGGCTACAGTCAACTGAGCACTTCCCTAATAACCGCTCTGCGCCATAAGTTTATAATTGTACCAAACTTACAAAATCAAATTTTTTTTCCGGTTCCATATTTTTTTACAAGCGCATTTCAAAGGGCGATGTGACTATTGTTCTCCACTTACCCGAAGTAAAAACTATTCCAACGATACAAATGAAATAATTCACAGAGAAATTAAATGTATTAAACTACAGAATAACCTTTGTAACTAAGCATAAAAATTGATTGCATTTAAAAAATTCTTAATTGTACCAATTTTTTTACATATATTTGAGCATTTATAAAAACATAATTTCCGTGTGTTAGCAAAGGTTTAATTCTGTATTTTAATAGAATTACTTTCACTATAAATAATTTCATTCATATCGTTTGAATGGTTTTTACTTTAGGAAAGTAGCGAAAATAATCGCCACTTTGACATGCGCCTTTACAAAAACTATGAAACTGGAAATATTATTATTTGTGGGCAATTACTATTAATGTGAATTGTAAGAGTTGGACACTGTTCGTTCGGCACAATTAAAAAAATTAGGAATGTTTCCAGTGCAGGGCGGCCTTGAGAACGCAATACAGCTGCCGGATGAACATTGCTGCAGTTTTTTTTTGTTGTTTTAAGAAATACTGCTAAACGTTTGTTCGATATCTTCACCCACGAAAAGAAAGCACATTTTAAACTGGGCTTCTTTATTTTGGTCTTCTAGAAAACATTCTTAGAATCATGGTTTCGGGGCACCGCATAATGGCTAAAAACGGCTTTTCCAGACTTCTATCACCTGAAAAATACCAACGGTGATATTAAAAGGAAAACATAGTAGCATACGCTGGACTTTACTACGAACTTTCCGTAAATAAGAAAGTAGGGTCGCCACGTTTTTGTGGCAAGGGCAGCTTTTCAAGTAATTCCTAGGAGGCAGGCAACCATATGGTACTGTGGTTCAAGGCACCCTTCATTAAATAATACCAAGCATATATATATATATATATATATATATATATATATATATATATATATATATATATATATATATATATAAGAAAGTGTGGAAGTTCTGCTCACTTGCACGTTAATTATACCTAATTCTGAAAGTTTAAACAAACCTAATTGGCTTAACAGTTTGATTATCCTTCACCCGCGTTGCTGGCTTTATAGTTACTGACGCATGCACACGTCGTAACTCAGAATAATATAATTAATTCTGGTTGTTACCATTAAAATGATATGGCAAATCTAGTAATGCCAAGTACATCAAAGTAAGATTTCGCCAACTTTGTAAAGAAACATTTCACCCCAGTGACGTATTTGTTTACCATAATCTCTTGCACCGCCTCCCACCAAGGCGATCCGGGTTCGATTCCCGCCGCGGTTGATTCCCGGATTTTCACATATAAGAATCGTGCCAGACGATGCCGGTGGTCGGCGGGTTTTCTCGGGATCTACCCTTTCTCCCTTCCCTTGATTCCGGCACTGCACCACGCTCACATGTCACCCCTCACCAGCACTAGACACACATCATGTCACCTCCTTAACCAGCCTTAGAGACACATAATATCACTCTCCCCTGCGCTAGTGAAACATCATGTCACCCTCCTTAACAAGCGCTAGAGAGGGATGTCACTCCTCACCAGCGCTAGAGAAACATCGTGTCACCCCTCACCCGCACTAGAGAAACATCGTGTCACCCCTCACCAGCACTAGAGACACATCGTGTCACTCCTCACCAGCACTAGAGACACAACGTGTCACTCCTCACCAGCACTAGAGATACATCGTGTCACCCCTCACCAGCACTAGAGACACATCGTGTCACCCCTCACCAGCACTAGAGACACATCGTGTCACTCCTCACCAGCACTAGAGACACATCGTGTCACTCCTCACCCGCACTAGAGACTATTCGTGTCACTCCTCACCAGCACTAGAGACACATCGTGTCACTCCTCACCAGCACTAGAGACACATCGTAAC
>PNEQ01035583.1:0-14743 GCA_003012365.1 Medauroidea extradentata | reverse complement strand
TTCACATTGTCGATCTCTTCCTTTACGCTGCCTACCTTCTCGTTTACAGCATCTATTTCCTGGTACACCATTTCTTTTACACTATCTACCTGCTTATTTACATTTTCATTTACACTATCAATTTTCTTATCAACATTTTCATTTACACTATCTATTTTCTTATCTACATTTTCATTTACACTATCAATTTTCTTATCAACATTTTCATTTACACTATCAATTTTCTTATCTACACTATCAATTTTCTTATCAACATTTTCATTTACACTGTCAATATTTGCATTTACTGAATTTATTTGGCCACTTAATTGGCCACTCATTCCCTCAATGAGGGCTTTTAGTGCTTCTATTTCAGCTGACATTCTTCTTGTAATCATTCACTTTATAATTGAAATTTAATCATAAAATGTATAAAGTGACTCAATTTAATTAAATAGCAATTTTGTGTAATGATTTTATTTACAGAATTAATTATTAAATTTACTTTATGCCTCTATCCCACTTCTGACACCAGTGTTACAAGTTTAAAGACACAAACTTTATATGTGGGCAATTCCCATGAGTTCTTTGGGATAGAGGTCTATAATTACAAATAAAAGAGTTAAATTAAGTACTGGATTTAATAGCTCACAAAGCTAAGAAATACATAAAAACAGTAATCAACTAGAACTCTCACAACACAATTAGTTATGCACACAATTACTCCTGTGTCACAGACACGTTAATTAACTTTGACAATTAAAGCACAAGAAAAGTCTACCATCAATTAACTAAACACTATAAATCACAATAAAATTCAGTCATATATCCAAACAACAGTATTTCTAATAATTACAATGTACAACCTTATCAGTCCGAAGTGGTGATGGCTCACCATGTGCTGCGCAGCACCCCGAGTGCACCGCTGTCTTCACTCTTGAGGTCTTCTGTTCGACTCCCGTCGCGCACCTCCTCTTCGCCTGTCAGCCCGCCGCAGCAGTCCTCTTGTATCGCCAAACACTGCTCTGAAGGTAGCCCCCTGCCGCCTCACAGTAGACTTTGACGTCACCAAGATGTCTTCACCAGTCTCTCTCCTCAGGCGTAGCACCTTCCTCTAGCACTACCAATATCGAACTCCCCTCAAATGTGCCGATTCTGTGCTTTTATACTAGCCCAGACAGTCGGTTATTCCCCGCATTACAGGGGTCTAAAATAGATATTTCATCATGTTTGTAGTCACGTCGGCCGCCCTCGAAGGGTTAAGACGCAGTTGGGACAGGTATCTATGACGTAGTTTAGGCGGGTTTCCCACTATGAGCCACCCGGGCTTTGAGTCATCGGCCAGCCCTCAAGGTGTTACGAAACAGCCGCCGACCACTGGCCTCCAGGAACATGGCACGCAACAGTACGAATTGTATGAAAACAGAAATTTAACAGGGCTTTTTTGAGTGCTCATTTTATTCCGAACCGCCTATACACGTTTCTTCTTACCGTGCGTAGGCAAGGCTAGTAAACCTCAATTTTTTACTGTCCGTCATAAAATGCTGACTACGGTAAAGGGTAACCAAACAACACACAGTCTTCATTCTTATATCTATCCATATCACCTTTAAGGATGTTCGTGCGTTAAAATAACAGTTTTATATTTATTTTAAATATTGTTTGTTTCGTAGACGATACTTATGAATACAGTTTCCTCTAACGAAAAAATTTTAACTCGCATAATTTTCTCATAACGGTGCGTCAAAGTCAAAATTGGCATGTTCTGCTGCCATGCAAATAGTGAAAACCAATTGGTGGGAGAAGGGAACACGTCACAATTGTAAATTTCTGTGAAAGACGAAAAAACAATGGAAGTTTATTTCACTATTGTTTATGACTTGTATGCAAATGCATTACACACATTAAAATTATTGAGACGTTCAACATGCTTTGGAAATCGTCTTTCTAAATTAAATTTTACTGAGAGTTTATAAGAAGTTTACAAATGTGACATGACCTCTTTTCCCACAAAGGCCCTCAAAATGAACACATTAGCGGGGCGAGAAAGAAAAAAACTAAATGAAAAATGTCATAAAAAATGGTTAAAATCAAGTCGAATCTAAGGGGCACAATAGTGTAATTAGTGATGGAAAGAATCGCTTGGGCGCGAGTCTAGCTGGCGGCACTGAGTCAGTCAGTCGACAAGAATGTCCAGGTTTGGTGTCAATGCCAGTTATGGAACACTTGGAGTGAATTAGCGGCCTGTCACTGCCACGGCCGCACCACCAGTGACGTTATGTTGAGCAGCGTAGGTGTTGTCGCATTTGACAGCGCGGCCAACAACAGAAGGTGCTATGCACACGCAGCCACAGTCGCGGGCACGTGTCCCTGGTGACGGTACAACTACTGTAGTATATTCTGTCCGTTTTCGCTATGGACAGAGATGGTTCTAGGAGGGGGGCGGGGGCAGACTGCCACGGGTCAGAGGGTGCGCCGGTGGTGCAGAAAATTTTTACTTGGGAATGAATTGTAAAGGAGTGTAAATTGATACCAATATTTAGACTTTTACTAGTTTTAAACATTAGTATTTTTATAAGCATTGAACATCATATACAGTTATAAATACAGAATTTACAATTATTAGAATGCAAACTTTAAAACACGGCTAATGATAGTAAGTACAGGTTTTATGTATTTCTATAATACTCAAATTTACGCGAGCGCAAAATAACGTAGGTTACGCAATATACGTTTATTACTGTAGGGTTGATTGCACTTTTGGAAATAGGTGGCAAGGGGGAGGGGGGATGGGGCAAATCGCAAATCACAATTCTTGGCCCGGGCGAAGGAAAACTTAAATCCGTCCCTGGCTATGGATGAAAATAATTTTGATGCGGAAACACTCATTGCAGAAGCGTAAAAACAGCCAGCACAGTTGAATATGTACTATAAAGAATATTCTAACAGTGTAATTAAAAATCAGAGCTAGGAAGAGATTGTTGAATATTTTGCAAATAAATCGGCAAGTGAAGCAGAGAAGAAAGAATTAGGTGACCATACTAATAAAAATTATATTTCAAAGGCAAACGAGAGCCGATATGAAAAATCGGTCTAGCAGTTTTCTTTAGAATGGGTTTCATCAAGTCGGCTAGTTTTTTCTATGTGGCTAACGAAATTTTTGTCAACTGGCTTATTGGTCGAAACCATAATATAATTTCTGTCAAAAAAAAATCAACTTTTACGGCAAAAACATTAAAAAATGCTGAACCGGTTTTGTGATATCTGTTCCTGATTAAACTTAAAAAAAAAAAAAAAAATCGCAAAGCAGTAGAACCAGGGGAACATAGCCCAAATAACGCACCGAACTCGGCTGTGGTGACGTCACACGCCGTGGAGAAAAAGAGTGGCCAGTGGGAGCACAGAATACTGCAATGATAGCAAGATCTTATTATGCAACCACCAGAGAACTACACAAGCAACGATTACTAGGGGCCTGAAAATTGTGCGTTTCCTATTGGTAACGAGCTATAATTGCAACTTCTATAAGTTAGTGCTACTTTCGCAATTGGGCCTCGACTCTTATGACAGTTCCTGGCCAATAACAAAAACATAACTGACTGAAGGCCCATATCACTGTCAGTGAACAGCCAAAGTACATCTGCGGCCTTCTTGAGCACAACAGATATTCTCGGAGGCTAGCCTACAGGTCAGTCAACCCGCGAATTTTTCCTGTCTCTAAGGTCGTTCGAGATAAAGTGATCACTAAACATTTAAACTGAAAAATATCACTAGCAGCTGCTGCACATAATCCAACATTAAACCACAGCCTATGTGTTCCGTGTATTTTTCGTATTATAATACAACATTAAAATAAAGTCAACATAATTGACATACGTGTACCCAATGGGTACTTAACTTTTTTTTATCAAACTAAACAGGTTCCTACCGACTGCGCGATTGACCTTACACGCGAAAATTGACGTGCAAAGAGGTTAGACATTTCCCGCCGTTGGCTGAAAGATACGAATCGGCCAAAACAGAAATTAGCAGGGCTTTTTTGAGCGGTCACTTTATCCCGAACCAGAAAGTAAGTGATGAGAAGTCTTTTTTTTTTTTAAGACGGCAAAATAGATAAGGTAATTTCTGCCGTCACTTACTAAATAAAATTCACAATAAAGACATGTAACTAGACATGATTTTGAAGGCCTGTAAGTTTCGTTGGAAACCGCGGACAGCTTATGCATTTCTGCGAAATCACCGACTGTTTTTACACCTCACGATTTACATGTTTTCATTCCTATGGCCGAAACTAAAGGGCTAAAACAAAAACAGCAGTTCACCAAACATATAAACAAGATAAATAAATTTTTTTGAGGGAAAGTAATAACACTTTCTTACACAGTTATTCCAGCCCATGCCACTAAACAGTTTCTCGCTTACTTCTCTTTGTTATTAGCGTAGATATGTAAGGTAGTGGTCTCTTATGGAATATGCTGTAACTACTCGGTCAGATTTGTTAACTTCCCGAGCGGATACTGATAGCTGCTGCTGTTGTCGATAACACAACCATACGAGAGCGCCAACACGCGGTCCTGTGTCCGCACATTTATGTAGTGTCGCGAGGTCGAAAAAAAATATCCGAGTGTTGGACATACTTTGAACTGATGATTTTTAAACACTTTTTTTTTCGAGGCACAGAGTCAGAATAAATAATTACCTATAACCCAGTCTGGTATTTGTAATAACCGTCTTATATTAACTGCATATTCACACCGGTACTAATATTATTTGCGATATATAATGACAAGTGACTTGAATTTAATTGACACACTGCACATATCCATTTTTTTTTTATTTTTTTGTTCCCTCCCCAGCAGTGACCTGGAACCTGATCAAAACCTTTTATCGTACTATTCGGATTGAGAAGTAACGAACTAAGATAACAATCGATTCTAATCGATACCTCTCAACTACAACTGACGTCAATAAGTGATAAAGTGTAGCATATGGTTCGTACGCGAAAAAATTACAATCCGTAAGGTTGGCAACGCGGCGCAAAATCTTCCTAGTATTGCAATCGATATCTCTACATGGAAACACTTACTGGCACAGGTCCTTACACTTGAACGTACCTATGCCAAGGAAATCAGAAACGATTTGTTAAAAATTCCGTGTTCGTATAGTCATATTTTCCATAGACATTATTTTTAAAAAAATTGCATAGGCCTGCCATTTAGACCTATAACACTACAAATTAAATATATATAATTTATGGACAACATAAAGACACTAAATTCAACAGGCATTTTGTTGTAATAATGATAGCGTACTTTATAGAAAATGTTCCGATTTTCCAATGGCATTCCAACTAATACACATAAAATATATTTAGAAGTTGAATAATGGAATGGAAATTATATTCACAAAATTCAACGATACAGGTAGCTAGGAATTACAAACCGTTACAATTTTTATAACTAGGGAGAGTAAAAAGTTTTTTAAAATCCATACGAAACGTCTACGAACCGGTAACATATGCCAGTTCATTTACCTACATTCCATTTAGGCATAAACGAATACATATCAAAAGAAAGCCCATTTTATTGGGTAATAACAAAGCAAATATCTATTTGTTAAGCACGTGGGATAATAAAAATAATACATTAGCAACAGCATTTAAGCTTTAGAACGTTGGGCCACCGTCCATGGCTACATCGAGAACTGAAGTTAACTTATTAATTCATTATGGCTGCGATTCGGTCCCAGATTCTTTTTTGCGATGTGCCATTAGATTTTATAAAAGAATGTTACAGTGAAAAACAAATCATGTGACGAAAATTTAACAAAAATTATATGACGCAAACTGACAGCATAAGTTTGGCAAGTTTTAAAAAAATACAGCCTTTAAAATAATAATATGACAAATGCATTAAACTATTGCATAATTAAAACTTTGTTACCCAGTGATGAATAGAATATGTCAAATAGCTGTATTCAAGCAGAATATTTTTTTTAGAAGCATGCGTTCTAAATATTTCAACACGCTATATGCCTACTTTTCATTGAAATTGTCACACATAGCCTATTTCTGCGATAGCTTACGATTGTAAATTATAAATAATACTAAAAAAGTTTTTTTTAAGTAAACATTTAACAAAAATAACAGATAATAGAGAACTATGTGATCTTTGAACGATTCCAAGCAATGGCGTATGTCCATGATATCGGTTCTATACAATAGAGAACTATGTTAATAGTTTACGCATAACATTGAAATATACATAAAAATAACCGAACACCTTGTTAACACTCAAACGACACCTAAGCTACCTGCAAAGGGGATGTCCGTAAACATTTTTAAGTCCACTACACGGCTTTAATAGACTACTGTAAAATAACCAGTGATGTTTTTTTCATAGTTTTGGACGGCAGTGAACAATGTGTTCTTGTTCACGTACTGTATATTCATTTCAATTACGTTAGGCTCCTGTCACGTTTTCTCGATAAATTATGTGTGGAATGCAGTAAAGTTGCGGACAAGATTTGCAACAATTATATTTTTAAGCCTTCAATTACCCACACACATTTAATCACTGAAATTCACAGAGATCACAAAATTAAGAAACGAATGTGTACGCCTATCTACAAAACGAGGGTTCCCAGTTTCACGCTTATTTATCACGTAATCCGAGGCTCAAGGAATGTATTCACCAAAATTATGTTCAGAATATCTAGAGGGATTCGAGCTACCGATTCGCACAGTAATATCACTAAATCCACTACATGTATATAAACGAACATACAATGAATTTTGCTGCACACTTTTCCACCAATAAAATATGGTCACCACGCCAGTTTAGCGCCTATAGGCAGGGGTGAGGAGGTATTATGGGCTGGACCACTTAGCTTCTACACCTCCCGGGTATATGGTAAGTAATGTAATTGCAAAATCTGAGATTTAAGATGCGTTTTATTGTCTTGGAGTGAAATTTCATTTGCTTTCAAAATATTCTGTGTGTTATTGATAGCGTACTTGGGTGTCCATAAAGCTGTCAAAATTTAACTACAGTAGGCTACAGCTGCCCTAGATCACATACACTACGACAGAAAATATGGCCGCGCTTGGTCACGAATAGGGATCAAATGTACATTTTTCTTGTACCTAGTTTCTCGTAACAGTCGTCAGGCAGTGGTGAAACAAGCTGTCCAATTTAGGGAGGGGCAGATTATTTGCCCCCCTTTTTTTTTCACCCATTTTTTTTTCAAGAAAGGAATTTGAAATTACTTTACAAATTTTAATTTAATATTACTAAATCTAGAAGCAAAGATATGTATAACAATATTTGACCAGCAGCCTACCTTACACAGACATTTTCTTAAAAATAAAATAAAACAACATTTAGGCGCTCATTCACTATTGTTATCCAAGCCCTTTCCAACATATAGCGGAGGGGAGGGGGGCAATGTAACCACTGGCACTGCCCCCCTCCCCCTAGTTGTTACGCCACTGTCGCAGGGTTAGTGTTTGTAGCTGCAGTTTTTATTGCACTACTTAATTCGAAGAGCAAATATCCATTACATACCATTTTCGAAGACTGTCTATGAAGTTGAGGTATGTAGCAAGAACCTGGCATAAAATAGCTTTTATTTCAGACGGCAGCAGTGTAATATGAGCGGTAACAAGTTGCGAGCAAGATCTTTACCACTGACATGGCGGTGCGTCAAACTAGTTAGCCAAGAGTTTACCTACGCGACTGTCGAAAAAAAAAAACACACACACATTCTTTTTCTAATTAGTTTGAACGTTTTACATCTGCTCCTTTCACAACATATTTTAAACGTAGAAAGTATTCCTAGTTATTCGATGGATTACGGCCGTGTTCGATTTCAGCGCAACATGCCCTTGATCACTTCATTTTTTTTAATTCCGATATAAGAGCTCGAGAAGGCAAGTGGTCCGTGCCCCTGGCTGAAAGAGACATTCTAGGGTGCATATGAGCCCTTGCTGTAAAATCGAACAGCTGCCGGAGTTTAGTTATTTGAGGATTTAGCGTGCTACTACACCTCAATAAATATTTACAACCATCATTCCCAACTATTCTGTCACTGCATTGAACTGGGTTGCGTTGTCTAATTAGTTACGGTACCTAAATGGTAGTATTTTCAGACACCGATTTTGTTAACCACTTTCCTGTAGGTCTACAAGAAATATGCCCCTGTGTTCTAGGCCTTGAAAGTGTATCGATAGGCAGTAATCTCAATGCAAGAATACAAACTGTAACCGACATAATCTTTAAGAAAACACAGGTAAACATACATTACAACCTAATGATGTAACGGTAATAAACATTGCCTATCGTGATTTATTTTAATTTGTGTTGTTACAACAAAAGAATTTGAGTAAAAATTTAATTTTAAATAAGTAACAATTTTTGCTTGTGTCAAACAAAAAAGAAAATGGATCATCGAAGGAAAGAAAACGTCAACTGTGTCGAAGTCTCCAACACATATTTGCGATATATATATATACTGGTACAGTACAAAAATCTGAAAAAAGTTCTAATTCATGTGAAAAAAATGCCGGGAACCACACAGTTTTAAAATACACTACGGCGGGAATTAAATTACAACACGTATACATTTTTTAACCAAGGACACATTACGTACTATACGAAAAACACAAAAGAAAGTGGATTTAAAACAGCATTCCAGCATTGACACCAGCAGAAAATATGTAGTAACCTACTAGAGAAAAGCAATGTTAAGTTTGACGCATCCATATCATATTTCGCATGTACATATACATAACTTATTATTTTAATTAAATATACTCCAAAGTGTTCATATCAAACGCAAGTGCTGGAAGCGACTCGCGAAAATCGCATTCGTTGACCTTGAGGTCGGTGATCATGACCTCTCGCAAGAAAATTCTTGTGTAAGACCGGCTTTGAGGTTAGTGTATGTAAAAAAAAAGTTACAGTAAGTGAAACGTAACGTCACGAATTTCACGTACCTCAACTCTCCATATGAGCAAGCCAGGTTCGCTGCCGGCGTCTTCAAATGCTGGATGTGTCATCTTTGCTTCAGCAGCCGGCACCAGGCTCTCGTTCTACCGTTGTGGAGCGACTGTACTCTGACATGCCGTGCCGCCGCCGCCGGCAAACCGCTGTCAGAGACACTGCGCATGCGCCGCCCGGTGGGCGTGCTTTCCCGATATGACGTCACGTCCTCCGCACGCCGCACAAGCACACCACCGTGCGACATCCATAGCCAAAGTACGGGCAACGATATGTTTGTTTTCATAACTTGTGTGGATGATGGGTAAGGGGAATACGAAGGAATTTTTTTGTTAGCTGTACAGACAATGTTAATGTTTTTGCAGGTTTTTTTTTTAACAAGGTTATAAACGTTTGGAGCTCGTGAGAGATTTTGGTCAGTGCTTATCATAGAGGTCTTTAGCGCTGATAGGTGGCATGATGTGAGTATGGATAAGGTTAATTCTACTACAGGTTAGAAAGATCAGTGTTATAAGTTTGGCACAGGAAACATTTCTGCCACTTCAGCGCTGGTATCACTAGTGCACCACACTGACCAATCACAGAGCTTTCCTGAATTTTAAGTTACATTAAGTTGATAATTTGAAACGCGAAATTGGTTTCTTTTCACTTTAAAATTACATTAAATGGTTAATATAATTTCCAAGTTCATTAAAATGTAATTTTACTACGGTTTCGTATTTATCTGGTCACTTAGCGGTTGAAGTGAAACTATTGGCAGACATTTTCCCTGAGCCAAGCTCTCCCATAAGAAAACGTATTTTCTTTCTAACCTGTAGTAGAATTAATCTTAGTATGGAGCAGCGCCGGAATGAAAGGGCGAGGGAAACGGGAGATCCACGAGAAAACCTTCCGACCAACGGCCGTGCGAAAATCTTGGGACCGACCCCGCCGGGAATCGAACCCGGATCGCCGTGGTGGGAGGTGAATGATCTTACCATTCGGCCACCGTGGCCCCTTTGTTTGGCTGCCGCGCGTCAATAAAAAAAAAACAATTTCTTACCACTAAACTCTACATACTAACCTATTGTACGACAGCCATTCAAGTTTAATTTCAGTTATTTGTTATATACTTAGGCTGCTTTTGGCATTCCCATGCGTGGAAATTACAGCCACAATCTGCTAAAAAAAAGTTACAATCTGCTTATAAAAATAGAAAAACCTCTCGTGAAATAAATAAATGTAATTTACCGCCAACTCACCAGTATCACCAAAATTTGCGCACAAAATCAAATTCGATGCGAATAAAATCGATATACTTTCTATTTCGGAATTCGCGGCGTTCACCATTTTTATCGCGCTGACATCAGAGAAACCTCGGAGCTGATTGGCAGACATATTTTGCTATTAACGTCGCGGTATTTGCATCGCGTCTGTCGCGCTATTTAGATTGCAGCATAACTTGCATTATACACAGAATACCTAAATAAGTAAAGAATAGCATAATCATGCTACATATATGATATTGTTACAATTGTTTTGTGCATTTTTAGGTAGAATTTGTAAACGGGATGGAGTATTTGATAAATAAAATAAGTAAATTGTCTTAATTTATTCTAAATCATAGAACATATTTCAAAATAAAATACAACACTTATTTGCTTACAATTATATATGTTAATATTTAAAATTATGTTCCAAACAGTTAGTACTCCTTCGTTAAACACAGTTCAATGACCGACCCTCTGACACAACACAGTTCTCAAATTAATTCAGTCACTCTTCGCTTAAAATATTTCGTTTCTAGAACTCTATATCACTAATTACAGCAATAATCTAACCTGCTAGTCCGATCCACACACACAAATGTGCCGTCTAAACATTCTGAATTCTTCTGCCGCCGTATACCCTTGCTGAGTTTTGCCGTCATCTCCGGCATTTTCGCGCACAGGCCAAGCGCCCATAAATCACTGCTTGCTCGGCCACCGGGATCTGTATACATAACACGCCGCGACACCGCTGGGATAATTCTCACAGCTCAGCGACGACACAAGCTTAGACAGAAATTTCCTGGTGTTGGGCCAAGCATCAAAGTGGCCTGGGTGCGTGCTCTTTAAGGATGTTGTGACGGCAGTGTGTGTTTTCCGACCGGCGCGCACTGACGTCAGAGAGGTAGGAGGTGGCAACCCTGAATGTCGCCTGGGAGGGGTGTTGCTGTGAAGAGGAGGCGGGAGCGGGGCTGTCCTTGCGCGAGACGCGGCCAAACGCTGTCTCATTACAATTTACAATATTATAACATTTAGGATAATAACTATCCCCCGTAATTGAATAACACTTCGTAAAAAAATAACTTTACTACAAAGAGACGATTTCAGTAATTCATCTGATTATTCAGTTTACGATAACAAAAATTATTATTTTCCGTGTGGTCTCGAGCGCTCGTGAGGGTGATGTGGAGTGTGAAGCAGCGACGAATGCAAGGTGGAAAAGGGAGGGGGGATCCGAAGGACCCTGATCAAACCTGCCGTGCCGTGTCACGATAACGCCCGCCGTGTTTCCCACGTGCGTAAATCGGGGGCGACATCTCTGGAAGGTCTGGAAGTCATTGGTGTATGTCATGCACATCAGTAAGCATAATAAAATGTTTGATGTTATGACCAATCGTGTTAAAACGTTATAAAGTTTTATGGTATTTAACTCAAGGATGCGTGTTCAGTCGGTTACAGAACAGAGATTTGGTGAACGATGCTCAGACAGGAAACAGTTTGCTAGAGTAGGAAGGCAAATAGAGTTTAGTGTTCTGCTACCAACCATACTAAAATTATATCTGGGTCAGATATGGCGCAGATCTGAGATTGTCCAGACATGGCATCAGTGGTAGGTAAGATATACACGTATGCATGCAGGCCTATAGGATGCCACTGAACAAGTTTTAAAGCTCGACTTCATCTCATTGTAGTGGATATGAAAATTAGTAAAATCATATAGTGCACTTGGATCGCAGAAGCTGGGACATTCCTGAAAATCGACACATAAGTTGCAGTCTGTGAGGTTCGCGATCACACTCGACGATGTCTACCAGCGCGTCAAGTAAGCCGGGTGTATTGGCAGCATCCCTCCAAGATGATCTCGGTTCAATGTCCGGTTAGGATCATACTACCAGAATATTTCGTGTGGGACTCGTGTGCAGTATGTCGCAGGTCAAAGCGATGCCACGGGAGCTGCAATTTCCACTGTCTTTTTTCTCTCGCAATGATTGCGAACTACTAAGACCAGAATTTGTGTGACGATTTGAGGAAGACCTCAATCTTTGTGAGTACTGTATCATTTTACGCTTAACCTTTAGCTTTAAATCTTATCCAGGGATACTGTAATTTCGGCCTAGATCTGGACCAGATGTGGACAATCTTAGATATTTTTATATATACTCAAGCTCGCAGCCGCTCATCAGACAATTCGAAAAGCAGGAAAGATTTTCCAAAATTAGTTTCCTAATGGGTGAAATGGATTGAAATTTGGCTTTTATGAATCGTCTATCTAGATTTAACCGTGGCTGTCGTCGTGATTTTCACATCAACTGGATTTTTGAAATTCGATCCTTTACATGATGAAATAAGTCTATGTGAAATGTGTTTTCGATTATTCGTACATTTCTATCGAACTTGTTATGATACCACAGTGCTCTTTGTTTCATGAAAATGCTTTCGTTATTACCCGAACACCAATTTCAGGATTCCCCCCCCCCCCACACACATTTATTGAACCCTAAAAGGGACCGCAAAAAATGCTCATGTTTACTTAATAATCAGGAAAATAATTTAGTAGTATTATTATTAATTTGTCAGTTAAGAGGGTGAAAAGGGATTCAAAGTGTTTCTCAACAACCGTTGACATAGTTGGAGGATGTACTTAATTTCGCCTTCATATATTCACCAGCTCGTGTAGTGAGACGGTGTCATCCTCTCCCTAAAACAAAGAAGCTAATGCATTGTTGCCACGTCGTCCACGGCAGTCTACCTCGAGGCAACCTTCTTTTTCTATGCAGCGAGCTTTTCTAGGGAACGCAGCCGTATTTGACGTAGATGCCAAGAGTCTTTGTACGCAGAGCTTCAAAGCGCGAGCGATATCGTACGTTGACCACTTGAATTGGCAGACATCCCTGTATAAAGCGTTGTTATGAACTTAGCCATTAGGTCTGTACAAAATAATTTGTTTTTCATAAGCCGTCGTACTAAAATATGAATATTTTCAGTGTCTGTTTTCAAATGTAAATGTGCGACCAAATTTTTTTCTTCACCCAGTCATTTTCATGGATGTTTGGACAGCGTGTAAATTATGTAACAATAGGTATGCGTAAGTTATGAAGTATTGTTTGTCGCAGTGTTTGCCGGAGTCCTGAGGCTCGTAAGTGTCTCAGTACTCTTATATGCAATGCGCTAAATTTACGTTCAGTGTTTCGGTCGTACTGTTGGAAAACACTGCAGGTTTTTGTAATATGTGTGCAAATGTAACATAGGGTTTTGAGATTATGGGCATTCAGAATAAGCTTGTAGAGTCATTCACTACTTTATGTGCAGCACTGAAACACAGTTATTTTAATTTTGCAGATTAGTGAAATCTACTCAAAATTGTCTGTAGTCAATGATTTATAAATATGATAAATACAGTACGTTTTTAAGGTTAAATTCAGGTAATTATGAGTTCTCCTTGAATCGAAATATTAAAGTACCAGAGTAACACGTACACAGTAACATGTACACCTTCACTAAAAGTCTACGTGAACCATCACTTCAATACTTTAATGAACATTAGTACTTTATATTAACTGACTGTAAGCTATAGTAAAACATTCACAGATAAGCCAAAATCACACTGTGCAGTTCATTTAAGGCAGAACAGACCGGATTTAACTATATGTATTTATATAAATTAATAAAGTAAATATGTAACAATTAAATCATGACATATTTAATGAGAGTTCTTTCAGGCATTGTGCTAAAAGCAAAATTAATTGTTTTACATACATATAATAACAAATAAAATGTTTTATTTTAGGAACAATTAATTAATTTGCAAAATTTTATCATTTCTCAAGTGTCTCAAAACAGTATGTACTATTGTCATAAAACTTGCATCATCCTAAAAAAAAAAGTTCTGCAACGAGCATTTGAATAGCCCGCTTCTTCGTTGTTAGTTCCAGAAAGAGAAATTGCGTGCTACTATCGCTTATGGAATCAATTGTCAACATGGCCTGCTCTTTGTCGGCGGGGAACGTTTTTGATTATTCTTACGTCAATGGTACACGCTAATATGTAAACAAATAATATTATTTTAAAAGGTAATTGTATATTTAAATGTGATTTTTAATGTTTATTGATAATATTTACAAGTTCTCAGAATAAGGTTAGGTTCTGTCTTTTTTTTTTTTTTTTTTTTTAATTTTGATTTTACGGATATATGAGCAGACAACAATAACAAGGTAGTCATCTGAAATTAGTTACGATCATGGCTCGGTTACGATCTTAGACCGTGTAAGGTTAATTCTACTACAAGTTAGAAAGATCAATGTTATAAGTTTGGCACAGGGCACGATGTACATATAATGGTGTGCCCGTGCGCATTTCATCTTTTTCTCACTCTAATCTTGTGACGTCACTCCGTACCCAGATAGCTCGGAATGGCCATTTAAATGTATACAAATCCGTGCTTCTTTTCACGTCAACGGCGATTTTTAAAGAAACTACGAGGTGCAAGATGATCGGATCGCTCTGGAAATAAACTTGAAT
>PNEQ01035576.1:7708-18169 GCA_003012365.1 Medauroidea extradentata | reverse complement strand
GTGACGTTTCTCATTTGACTGTACCAATCACAATAAGGTTACTGTAACACCACACGTCTGTGATTTGCGTGTAAAACCCCACGACACACGAATGTCAAAACATCCAATCTCTGACCGTGAAGCAAGTCTGCAGACGTGCACACAAGTCACTGACACAAAGTGAGGCAAATTTCTTTTCGCAAAAAGTTCATGTCTCTACTAATGATCATCAATGTTTAGTGCCGTCATGTGTTCTAATTGGCGCAGTCAAATGAAAACGGTCTCTTCAGAAAGACACTGAAAGATGTTCACATTATCTTAAAATATAGCTTGTTCTTGTGACATTGACGCAGGGCCGGTTCTAGAGGTGCCGGCAGATAGGGGAAGGGAGTGGGGGGGGGGGGTAAACTGCCTCGGGCGCCGGGTTAAAGGGGGCGCTGTTGGTGCCGAAAAATTTTTGCTTAGAAATGAAATGTAAATGACTGTAAAAAGATACAATATCTACGGATAGTTAGACTTTTACTAGTTTTGTCTTTTATTAACCTTGAACACCATTTAATGTTATAAATACAGTATTTATAATTATAATACACACTTAAACCACTTCTAATGGTAGGTAGTAAATACAGTTTCATGTATTTATACTAAACTTTATACTGTTATTTACGCGAGCGCAAAACAACGTATGCCAGATACGTTTATTACTATTGGGTTTGATTGGACTGATTGACAAAGTGACGGGAAAGGTGTCGGAAGGGAAAGGGGGGGATTCTTGCTCCGGGCGAAGGAAAGCCAAGACCCGTTAGTAGAGACTTAAAAAATTCGGGGTTTCTTTTGGCTGCAAGCTATAATCCCAGCAACTGTAAGTTCGTGTCACTTCCGCAATTGGCCCGTGACTTATTTGACACTTGCTGTAAGTCGCTTAGCCAATAGTACAGAAGCAACTAAATACAGGCCCATATCACTGCGTTATAGAGCAGCCAATGAGCAGATAATGTCTGCTTGAATATACATATGTTCTTGGAGGCTAGCCTATACTGCAGTGAACCCGCGAATTTTTCCCGTCTCTTAGCATTTCTAGTAACAATTAGACTCTCCCGTTCAATATTTTTGTCAACTCTCATTGCTCTCAATGAACACAACTATCTGTATTGAACACCTGCTTCAGCACAATAAAGAAAGATAATCATGTTTCAAGGTCTCAACAAATTCTCAACACAGAGACGCTCAAAATAATACTAACGATAAGTATCAAACTTACTAATATGTGCATTCATTTTAGAACACCTGTTAGTTAGTTAAACATTAGAAGGCACTATTATAACTAAATGGCAGCCATGTAAATTTTTTATATGTTTTTGTATTGTCTTCCACACTGTTTAAACAATTTAAACCTCACTTGGTAGGCTATGATAAAGTCGCAATTTTATAAGACAGCTCGGAAAATTTTCAGTGATACATGTAAAATGTGGAATGTACTAAATTTTCCTTTTACTGGTTTTAAATGATCTCAGTACCGACGAAGTCTGGTCTACGACGTAAGCGCCCAAAAGAGCACGGTATATAACTCAACGCATAAAACATCAGTTTTTATAAATTTATGTTCTTTGAGGCAAATTTGCAAATACAAAATTAAGCAACTTTAGACAATACATTTTACTACGTTTCTGAGAAAAATTTATTCTCTAGCAACGGCGGCGCAAGAGATCACGCTTAACAAATGAATCATTTTGGGTAAATGTTTGCTCATGAACGTTGCAATTGTCGTGTTATTTAGGATTGTTGTTTTGTAGTATTTCCATATTGACATTCGTAAACATGTAGATTTCAACTGGAATTGTCTGCATTTATTTATTTACCCTACACTTTAAAGAAATGAATAGAACACTTTTGTTCCAACATTGTCTTCAAAATTTTGCAAGCAAGGAAAAAATACTGTGTTGTAAGGATGTTAAAAATTTAGTTTCTAATGTAAATCTTATTATGTAAAATAATCAAATGATTTTAAAATGATTTGTATCTCCGCATTCGATGCAGAGTGGTAGCTAGTAGTTTTATATATATATATATATATATATATATATATATATATATATATATATATATATATATACGCATAATACTTTTAGTACACACATATACACATATTGTGTCTAATATACACACATATACAAACACACATAATGTACTTATCTAAATAAACACATACACATATAATTGTATGTATATTATGTATGTATATATATATATATATATATATAGAGAGAGAGAGAGAGAGAGAGAGAGTGAGAGAGGGGGGGAGAGAGAGGTCACCACTCTATTATCTCATCAGAGTTACTTGTTGAAATGAATTTGTTCTAGTTCCGACTTGAAAGTAACCCCTAGTAAATAAAACACAAGCATTTCCACGACAAATGCACGTGACGCTCAAAATATCCTTTCTTGTAACGTAGTATTTTTACTCTTTATTTCGTGATGTTTTCTTCAGATTACGTCATCCGGGAATTCAACACAGGTTTACCTAATTTATTACTAGGACAGGTGATTTGACTATGAAAGTTTTTCTCTGTCATCCTGTAATGTGTTTCCACGAACAATCTCCACCTATACACAGAATATCGAGAATAAAAGAATACAAATTCTCTCTTAACAATACCGTCTCACGATTAACAGTGAAACAGTTTTGAAATTGAATCGATCGTAACATTCGGCAAAGAAATCAGCAATTCCTTCTGCACTTGAATGCAGTTTAATGATACCCGTACGATGAATCAGTCTTGTATAGTACCACATCGACCATTACTGACTGATCTTCTGAATAAAACTTCAGCATATTGTTTTATTAATGGGTACGTTTACATGAATCCCCGAAAGGTTTTCTGTTTTTTTTTTTCTCTGCAATGTTTTTCCACGCGTAAAAACATAGTGTAATAAAGGGATACATAAGCTATTATACTCAGCATAAATATGCTCACGATGTGTAAAGTAATTTGAATACTTTCTTTCTCATAATTGGGTCAACAAACAAGTCCTTAGCACTCCGGTGTTTAAATATGTCAAATTCAAATTCGCATGATAAGCAGAGATACATATGAGAAAAGGGGTATGTTCCTTTTCATTGAAATTGCATCTCTATAATGCACGACGCATATATATATATATATATATATATATATATATATATATATATATATATATATATATAATATACACACATATACACGCACATAGCTAAAATAATGCTTAAGGCGGCCGCCTAGTTGAATGTATTTGGCGCGTTTGAGGCCTACTACGAGTGCGAGAGCAGTAAGGGTGACACAGTATTTGCATCACGCCTCGCCCTAGCCTCTAGGCACAAGTAAATGGACTACTGTGCATTCTTCTCGCCGACAACTCGCCAGTGTGAGACTTTCAGAGGTGACACTATCATTTTACGACGAAATATTAAAAATAAAGGTGTATTATACACGCTTATACCCTTTAGATGATTTTGCGCAAAGGCATACATACCTAAAAATACCGTAATGACTCCCATTTCCGTCTTTTTCTGCCTCTGATTATTTGCTTTAATGTGTAGCAGTAAACATGAAATGGGACACACACATGTGTTGTTCTTGAAATGATTTTCCTAAGTAGACAACACCTATGTTCGATGAGCAGTTTTTGAATAATTTGATAACGGCCGAAGCTCTGGGCAAACGTTCACCTTGAGAGTGTCGCTTACCAGGCGTTTCAGTAAGTTGTAATGTGCTAGGAGATACGTAGAGCCAGTAATTTTCGGTGAAAAGAATTCTGCAACAACTTGTTTCAATGCCATACGTGAACACCTGCAACTCTGGTTCGTGGTTATTGGCAGAATATAATAGGGCAGAGGAGTGGCTCATTTGACTGTACCAACCAGAACTATGTTACCGCGACACCACACGTCTGTGATTTGCGCTGTAGGACCCCGAGACGTCGAAAGTTATCAACTTCCAATCGCCGACCATGAAGCAGAGAATCAGATGTGCGCATAAGGCATTGAAACAAATTATTGCAGAATTCTTTTCACCAAAAATCACTGGCTATAGAGATACGCCTTTCTTACGAAACTGTTCGACATTTGTCTACTCTGCAAATGCACGAAAAGAAAACACAAGTACTTTGGACAAGTTATGAAATGTGATCGTTATAGTGAAGGTAATTTATCGCGGGAAAAGTTGACTATTTAATAGACTTCTCTGTAATGTATTCATTTCTGACGCTTTTGTTTCGTTACTGTCGAGTCCCAATTTGAATGGGCCAATGATAACTCTAGTGCGCTGCTACTGAACGTCTGTGATTCGTCTGTAAACAGCTAGACTGTGCCACATAACCACCGGCCAACAATACACGACGCTGGACGCTACACTGATTTGCAAAATACGCTGGCAGAAAACATTCTCGCGATTTTTCACAATCTCTAATGATCGTCAATACGCCATGCTCAAAAAACGTTGTTTCGACTTTCTCCACCATACTTAAAAACAGTCTTTCAGAATACCGTGCGTTTAAATGTGCTAACCGAATGTTTCTGGAACTCATATAGAAACATGCACTGAACATTGTTACAGACTTTCAGTCCCTTAGTAAAGATAGGTCGGACGGAATATTGCATGCTAGTTCAGTGTTGGCTTGTTATGACAATGTGGCATTTGATGCGCATTTCAAGGTCACCTTATAGTTCCGTCGTTTCTGAGCCTTTAACGTGTATAACTGCTCAAGGTCGGCTAGGTTAAAGATGTTCAAGTGTGATGAAAATAACAATTTTATATTTTTATGAAATAGTTGCAGTTTTGCAGACGTTACTTGTGACTAGCGATTCCTCATACACAGCAATTTTATCTCGCATACGTTTCTCATAACTGTGTGCCAAAGACAATCTTTGCTTGCTACTCTACCATGAAAATAGTTGAAACCGACTGACCTACTTAAATAAAGTAAGTCATTGTTAGGGCCCGGTAGTTTTCGCGAAAAAATTTTTGCAGCACTTTGTTTCAGTGCCTTACGTGCGCACCTGCATATCTGCTATGTGGTCAGTGATTGGATGCCGTAACACCCAGCGTGTGGAGGTTAAACCCGCAAATCACATACGTGATGTGTGGCAGTTATCAGTATACTGATTGGCACAGTCAAATGAATAACGACTCTGCACAAAAAACACTCTGTCAATAGCCATGAAGTTGAGCTGCAGGTGTGTACGTAAGGCACTGAAACAAAGTGGGGCAAAAATCTTTTCGCGAAAACTACCGGGCCCTAGTCATTGTGAACTTGCATCACATGAGCTACGCAGTAAAACGTTAAAAACCCACAACGTAATATTTTAGATAAAAAAAAAATTGAACCGAATGAGTTGCAGATTTAGCAATATTTTTATGTACAAAAATTGTTCACGGGATTTTTTATTTTTATTTTTAGATTGTTTTACTAAGCAGCCCATGACATATTATTTCACAGCGAATTAAATTTCACTTACTTAAGTCGGTTGGTTTTCACTATTTGCACACCAGCAGAACATGCAAATTTTGACTTTGATGCGCCGTTATGAGAAAGCTATTAGATCTAAAAATTTTTTTGTAAGAGGAAGCTGCACTAAAAGTATCGTCACAAAACTGATACTTACCCTTCAAAAAATATAAAATTATGACTTTATCGAACTTGAACACCCTTAAGGGTGTAGTCCATTCCCCAGAGCCCAGATGCGATCAAGTATAGGAACAAACGCATATAATTATGTCGGCGTGGCATGGTACCATGAGGACTCCACTTAAGTTGTACCCGTAATTTTTCTATCTCAGCGACGCCCTCATTTCTATGTATTCTATTATGTGTTATATCCTCTCTCTCTTCTAATGTTGTGTGAGGATCTATTACTACTGATTCAAAACACCGGCAGTTTATGTACTTCGATACTTCGGAACCCTGAACTTGTTCCGTCAGTCCCACGAGAGATGATATGCTATACTGACTGTCGTTTATAGCTATTTACCCGGCCTCGCGCGAATATCACACTCTTCGTGACGGTCGCGGCAAGAATCAGTTTTATATGCGTCTTCTCGCGAATTTCCGCGAATCGACCCGCGTCCACTCTTCGTGACGGTCGCAGCAGAAGTCTCTTTATATACGCGGCTTATTACAATCGGCCGCGGTGGCTCCGCGAGAGGCGCCCACACTTCGTGGAGGCTGCCGCAGGAGTCCCTTAACTTTCCCTTCGCGCCTACATGGCGAACTCTCCTAGGACCGCCCCCATTTAAACTTTCAGCCAATCGCGTCTCTCGTGGGTGACGACGACAACAAACCCTGCCATTCCTCCGTATCAATTTATTGCATATTTTTTAAAACTCACACACATTAACATTAATATCTGCTTGAACTTATATACAAAATTTTATAAAATTCTGATGACTAATTATAAAGTTAATATTAAATGGCACAGCAGGGGGTTGGGCGTAGCCACGCCTCTAGGTGCCCTAATTTTCAGCATCCTCGCCGCGTGTCCCTCGTCGGCTCAAGGATGTTCGCTCGCTTTCACCCCATGTTTTCGCAACTTTCCCTCCCCTGATGTGTTGAACGTCAATATGTCATAACATAAAGGCCACAATCCTCCGGCCATATTGCGCCTCTCGCCAGTACTCAAAACTAAATTACAAATTAATTACTTTAAACCAAATTTTGCAATTGAGACACACAAAACATACAACTCTAATCATAATGAAATTTCAACTGGCTTTCTACGACTATTCTAACATAATTTACAGTATTTAAAATATACGTATTTGTTGTTTATTTTCATTTAAAGGCTATATGCCGGTTACATATGTCGTTTTAAATACCCTGAAATAAATGAACATATAAGTATTTTCACTACCAAAACCTTTAAAAAAAGTCAACTAATACATGTTTCTGATAATTTTATTATTGCAATATTCCCCTCTTCTCACTGAAAAAAAAAATGTTTTCTCGCGAAAGAAAGCATTGCAGACTATAATTGTACAAGTAAATTGCATTTCTTGAACTCACCACGGGACTCAGGCCGGCAGCGCTCTTAAGAGTTAGCGGGCCTGGCGCACGAGATGTGCTGTAGCGTGGTACGTATAGCCGTTCTTCATGTATAGTTACTAATTTTTTTTCTAATGCGTTTATCTACGAAAAGAAAACACACTTCAAATTAAATCCCTATGATTTTAAAAATGCAGTCCGACAATTAAAAACTTGATTATCAATCTCCTCAAAAGTTCTAAAAATGACTTTTTCACGTTGCTGTAGCCGAGAAAATATCAACCGTAATCGTAAAACAAAATCATAGAAACCTGCATTGGACTTTACCACATACTTACCACAAATAAAATTACAAGGTCATCGCTTGAAGTCCCGTTGAAAAACAATTATTACGTAAACACTGCACGCTAGTTTAGTCCTTCGCGCCTAGAGGCGTTAAGGTTATATTCGGCTTATCGCCTTCCCCGTTTCCGTGCCTCAAACGTAAAAAAAAAAAAAAAAAAAAAAAAAAAACTACGGTCGACTAACTCTTAACATGGCAAGACATATCACTGATATCAACATATACTCATTATTAACGTTAAATAGGTTATTGTTTGTCAGACAAAGATACAATATTACTGTATAGATTTTTTTTCCATACTTATCAGGAAACTCTTAGTTTAAGTGACGAACGTGAGATTACGTATATTGATTTCGTCACTTTAGTAAGATATTGAATCACTTTATTTGTAAAAAGAATTTTTTTAATTGCACTTATTTTTCAGAGATATGTGAAGAATTAATTGTTGTTTTACAAATTTAATCAAATACTGCTCAACATTCACATATTAAATATGTCATTTTGTAAATAAATAGGCATAACTATTTTTATTCGCAAACTTATATTAATGTAGCAGTTTTATTGTTTTCTGTTTGTGCGAGTCGTAAGTAAACTATCACAGTTACAAAAATTAAACAATAAACCGTAAAAGTACTGATCAACGTAGGAACGCCTTTGTACTTATTTACACAAAACAACGTATATATATACTGTCGGAAATTCAGAACTTGAAAATAACACAAACATTTTTGTTCGGTGTATCATTAAAGACACCTAATACATCTATTATTTTCACTCAAAATTATTTAATTTTCATGAGTAGGATAGTTCTATGTATTTGTAAACGCGAACAACAAACGGCAAAGTTGTGCATTTACATGAGAAAATTATAAACTATAACATTTTTATGTGTGGTAACCCTAATTGGTAGAGTGACAAAATTAAACGTCTTCTTTATAACACAACTACCTACCATAATCTTTCTGAATTTGTCGACAAGGATAAGTAGGACGGACGTTTGCGTTGTTGCGAAAGGCTCTAATAATACAAATATCAAAAATTCATTCGTACAGTTTTAACACGTATATGTCATCGTTTGTACATGAATTTTTCTGTTGCAATACACCACACAGATTTTTAGATTTTTGTCAAAATGAGCCGAAATGAAGCCAAACATTTTTTTTCTAGCAAACGGTGCATTATTTAAAAAAAACGCTCTGGCAAAATTATGCTTCGTATGACTAAACTGTCTCTAATTTTTTCAAATCATTTGTTTATAAAATATTCGAGTTATTTGCAATTGTTTAAAACAAATGGAATATCATGGCCTTAATATGGCTAAAAACAGTTTTCTTTAGACGGCTGCCACTACAAAATACAGTCCGGATTCGTACAACCGAACACTAGAAGCATGCACTGGGTATTACTAAAATCTTTTAACAATACAATTGTATGGCTGGCGCTTACTGTCTTATAGCTAAAATAGTAAAACAAACACACTGCAGGAGTAACCAAGCGGGCCGCAAATACAAGCGCAGCGGTTACTGTCGAGTGTGACAAGATGAGACTCATTGCTCAGCACTGTTCGTGCATAGGCGCCATAAGGGTGCCGCCTACCCGCGTGTTAAGAGACTCAGAAGAGGCGGAGATATAAGGTTGACCTTGAAGCCCGCATCAAATGCCGCATCGCCTCAACGAGCCAAGCGCTGAACTAGCGTGCAAGCTTCCCTAGCGTAACGTTCTTACTACGGGACCCTAAGCGGTGACCATATAATTTTATTGATGGAATGTCTGCTGCAAAGTTCAGTGCACATCGTAGTCTGAGTTTCATATACATCCGGTTAGTACATTTTGAAGTACGGCAGTCAGTAAAGGACGTTTTTTAAACTATGTTGGAGGGCTTAGAAACCGCGTTTGTAATGAGCTTGTTGTTTCGACAATGACCTTCCGACTTTGCCCGAAGTGTGTTTTCTTTTCATATGTTGGCACATTCGGTGCATTTAGAATATATTCGTTAAAAAAACCTTTTTACGAACACACTGCAACGGTTTTTTTAAGCACATGGTATTCGGCCCCCTTAAGGGAAAAAAAACGTTTTATACGTGGCGATGATGAAGTATTGCTACGTGAACAAAATTGTAGGGCGAAAATAAGAGTAGATATTAAGGTTGCTACATGCGCTTGAATCGCATTGCAGCGAGTTACAATAATAATATTTGGAAGAAACATCTCTGCGCGCATTAAGTTTCTACATCTATGAAAAGAAAACACGTGTCAGACAATGTTTCTATCAGTTTAAAAATCAGCATGGCTTGTTGAAAACACGATTTTCAAGTCTCTGTGACATAACAAAATGCACATGTTAGAGATAAAATATTTAAATGTCTATGGTCAAAGATTCATAAAAAATATTGTAAATATTTCATTTATCCATGGTCACAGACATCTCGAGCTAGTTAAAGTTCACTTACCAAATGTTTATTTCTATATGTAACTTCTTTGTGTTTTTCTCACTGTTCGATGGAACTTACACATTTTTTAGGTTTAAGTGATTTTTACTGAGGACAGCAATATGATCCGATCCTGGGAATCGATAGGTAGTGGTTGACTAGGAGAAGTTTGTTGCCAGAGCGGAGGTTTCTGTTCGTAGAACAACAACAGTTGGTAGCTGTTTTGGAACAGATGGACTGACATTTTGCAACAAGGGAGAACGTTGCCTACAACATCGAGAGGAGAAGGACATGTCTGCTGCCAACTTTTGGTTCAAGGACCGATAATCCAGTCTTCATCCATAATCCCAGAGAAGGAAGGAAGGAAGGACGAGACTAGCGATGCGGCCAGTGTTCCTCCCAATCAGAAACTATTAATTTCTGATCGTTTGTTGAGCTGCTGAAAACTTCGGTAAGGCCGATTTTATCCTGATACGAACTACGCAGGGAATTCTTCGACGAGGCTCTTATAGTTAAAATTCAACTGTACATTAAAAGCTTACACATTCAACCTATAAGCAGTGCATAAATTACTCCACAATGAAACCCGCTCTTTGGCAGCTGGCCGGGACCTACGTTGAATGACTGCGAGAAACTAAATGTACTAATTGAAAACAAGTGAACTAGTTTGTGGAGCCTTCGAACGTCATCCTG
>PNEQ01035575.1:0-18082 GCA_003012365.1 Medauroidea extradentata | reverse complement strand
TACGTATGTCTCGAGCATGCGCACAAATTATTCGATGCGTGCCACAGTGTGAAAGGGCACACGGAAATATCATCAGAGCATTCGTGCTAAAATAAATAAATAAACTGCTACACTCGTCAAACTGATTACATTGGTCTGCAGTGGCCGGCAGTGTATCATGTTGACTGCCGGCGCGTGGATTCTTGCCGCGCGGCCGCACAGGCGAGACACCGTTGAGGCGTCCCAGCGATAGATAACCATACTTACATGACGCGGCGAAGATTTTGGCTCGTTTTGACTTAGCGAATAGTTGCACCTATACATGTTTGGTATCATTGTAACCAGCGCATACTTACCTGTTAAAATAAACCTATATTTCCTTAAAATATAGTACTACATTGTAATTAAATAAGATTAAAGACGGTTTTAATGAAATTTTTGGGTTTAGGGGTCAGAATCGGCCAAATTCGGCTATAGCGAAGACACGGCTATAGCGAAGTTCGAACACAGAACCGTGACATTTCGCTATAACGAGACTCTACTGTATTCAGTGGAATTATTAATTTTTTTTGTTCAGCGATTTCTGAAGGGGAGGAGGGTGGTAAGACATTTTCTTATGCTGAAGAATATATTGTCCACTAAAGTGTTGACTTCTCAGATAGTTTATTTTGAGCACTTGAGAACAGTTTGTGTCTGGAGCCCACATTATTAACTCCTAATTAAATGCATCCCTCAAAATGCAAGTGAAGAGGACAACTGGATAAAATTTTTTACAGTCCCACGCTATAGACTATCATTAAATTTGGTTAAAGTAAGAGTATCTTAGTAGTATATGCATAAGGCTTTAAAAACTCCGTAGTGAAGGCAGAATTACAGTAGCTCATTTCGGCGAAAAATGTAATTGCGTGTTAAGAGGAGTCTTAGCTGGTGTCAAATTTCCACCTTTGACGCATGGGAACAGCATAGCGATAAGAGCCAATGTCCCAGTCTTAATTAGAAGCATATTGCCTCGATTTGCAGTGCGCCAAACTGGCGTGCAAGGTTTTCCTTGTAGTCTTTTTCCTACGGGACTTTAAGCTGTAACCACAACATTTAATTTTTGAATAGTATGAAGTAAAGACCAACACATGCCTCTCGCTTTGTACTTTACAAATTCAAGTACATAATATGTTCATAGTTACAGCAGTCTAAAAAACCAGTTTTTAGCCATTTTGAGAAGCCAGAAGATCATGGTTCTAAGAAGTGTGCTGAATTTTTTAAATCATAGAAGCATAGTTTCAAGTGTGTGTTCTTTTCGTAAATAAACATGATACAGTATTAGTAAGTTAAGCAGATTCACGTAAAAAGAATATGCGGTTGCCTTGCTGCAACGCCATCCATGTGGCAGTCGAGAACTCCTCTTGAGATAAACATTTTTATGCACAGAAGGCACAAAAATTTAACTTATATCATTCTTAAATGCACTGGTTTTAAAAAGTTTTGTATGTTCAGAAGAAAATCTGTTAAATTTATCCACTTATTCAAAATTACCTCGGGTCATGATAATCTACGTAAAAGTAAATAATGTGTCATTATTGTGAACTTAAACTTACAATGGTTCTAAACTTGAACATACACTATCAAATTATGTTTGTGATTAAATAAATAAACAATGGTAGAAAATTATTGCAGAAAATAATGTTAATACTGTATGTATGTTACTACTGCCACAGTAGATAGTAGCATGGCATCTGGTCTGCATTTGTCTTTTGTTCAGTACCTCTCTTCTTCATTCGGTTTACATTTAACATAATCATAACAACACTTTTTTACTCTCATTGTCAGCAAGAGGACAAGCCAGCAGCTCCTGTAAGGGTGTACAAAATACTGCTGTTTGAAACCTGTACGGTCGAGTGCAGATATGAATGTTTTTGACGGAAAAAATGAAGAGAGGGTGGAAATTTCTCAGTTACCCTTCTGCATAGCAGGTTTCGAAGCAATGGGTGTAGTATTTAAAAAATAAATATTTATCTGCCATGTGCTTGAAGGTTTGCTTGCATGCTTGCTATCCACAAAAATTAGTGTGCTGACCTTTCATACATATTTATATTAAAATGCTTAACACTTTCAGATCTTTAAAACTGGAATAACAGTTCCAGGTTATCCTGCATTCGAACAGCAGTGTTGCATATTAACTGGTTGTACTTTGTTCCGTCGAACATACACGGCGTAAACAGTTCCGTACGCAACCGATAATACCACATGTTTTATAACTATGGCTAGGTCGCCATCTTGCCCGATAGACTCGTCGAGCCCACAAGAGGGGGAAAAAAAAAACAAAGCTAAGTTCCGGGTAAGAGTCACACAAGAGACAGTCAATAAAGTTCAGTTCACAAATAACAACAACCTAAGTACAAAGTTGACAGGTCCCAACATCCCGCCCACCAGAAATAGCTTATTTCTAACTCAGTTCTGGGGCAAAGGGGACAACTTGGCAACTGGTCTAGTTACCAGTCCTTGACTTGTACGTATCTGAGCCACGCGAACTACACCATCTTCACCTGGGAAGGTACGAACAACTCTGCCCAGTTTCCAACGAAGGGGAGGTAGGTTGGGATCCCGGATTAATACCATGGTATCTGACTCGATGTTTGCTGTGTTTGTACGCCATTTAGCACGCACTTGCAGCTGGTGCAAATAGTCAGTATGCCATCTGCGCCAAAAACACTGATGAGCTTGTTGTAAGACCTGCCATCTAGACAAACGATTGAGAGGCACTGCTGTCAGGTCTTCTTCGGGTAGACTGTTGCTGGTCCAATGGTTAGAAAGTGACTGGGTGTTAAGGCAGCAAGATCGCTTGGATCTGTAGACAATGTGGTCAGTGGCCGTGAGTTCAGGACTGCTTCAATCTGTGTGAGCACAGTATAAAACTGTTCGTATGTCAATATCTGGCTGCCTATGACCTTGGCTAAATGGGTCTTGACTGACTTAACCCCAGCCTCCCAAAGTCCACCAAAATGGGGTGCACCAGGGGGTTAAAGTGCCAAGTTATTCCCTGGTCACACAATGCACTGGAAATTGCCGACCTGTTTGACGAGTTTTCGACAAAAGATTTCAAGTCTCTCAGCTGATGATTGGCACCCAAAAAGTTGGTCCCGCAATCGCTAAATAGTAAATCAGTGCAGAGGCTGCGGCGGGCCACAACCCTACAAGAGGCAGCAAGAAACGCCTCGGTGGACAAATCAGAAACCAGTTCAAGATGTAAGGCCTTTGTCGTAAAACACACAAATAAACACAGGTATGCACGGGCTGTTCGTGGCCTTCTAACTCGAGCCATGGTGATGGTAAAGGGCCCAGCATAATCAACACTGGTTCTTGAGGAAGGGTTTTGCCTGCGTGACACGTGCTGGAGGAAGGTTCCCCATCCTTGGAACTACTGGGCTAGGTCTGCAACGGAAGCAGATGACGCATCGGTGTAACTGTTGTCGAACTACATCCTTGCCATTGATGATCTAAAATTCTTGTTGAAGAACAGACAGCAAATGTTGAGGACCAGGATGTAGCAAGTCTTTATGCAATTGCTCAATGATTAACTCTGTCAGACGGCATTTTTTTGGTAATAGGATATGGTGCTTCTGACTGAATGGCAATTTTGAGGCATGAAGTCTGCCGCCCACCCTCTGTGTTGATAAAGGGGTTCAACCGCTGGAGAAGAGATGGGCATTCACCCTTGGCTACAGCTGCATGCTCTCCTGCAAACTTCACTGCTTGAGTCTGTCTGACCAGCACAATAAGTGCAGCTTGAAGCTCACTCACTTCAAGTGTACCACTACAATGAGTCTTCTCTGGATGAATAGCATTGATGAAACACAAGCAGTATGATGTGATGTGTTTAATTTTGGTGAGGGAAGAGAATCTATCAAGCAGTGTGAGATCACCATCAATAACTGCTCCCACAAAGGACACTGGCAGCTGACTGCGATGTTCCACTAGTACATCAGCTTCTACAGCATGACGTTTGCACAAAGTAGGCCACGCTGTTTCCTCTTCTTGCAACCACCGTGGTCCTGTCCACCACAACGAATGATTGACTAGTTCAGATGGCGTCAGCCCTCTCGAGGCACTATCGGCTGGATTCTCCTCCGAAGGTACATACAGTCAAACCCCTTATTTACACTTTCCAGGGGGACAGGGCGAAAAAGTGTAAATAGCGGGAAAGTGTAAATGAAGGGAAATCTAAAAAAATACCATTCAGCTTACCTTATTTAGTACTTTTGTTTTCATGTTGCTTAAAAAACTCTCTACAGGTAAAATCAAAGTGATAGTATACGTGCAAGCTATGTATTTGTCATATTTTGTCACATAAAATTTGGTACGGTGTAAGTTACCAATATCAGAATCGAATATACTGTTACAGGAAGATTTATTGCACGTGCACATACCAAGAGAACATCTTAAAATGTTAGATCCGATTTGTTTTATCGTTTGGTAAATACTGTTCTGCATTTTACCATTTTTTTTTTTTTTGCAAATGCTATCATGAATTTAGACAAAAACTGTAAGCATTTGAATGGGAATGTACAGTTCTTCATTATTTAGATCAACACATGTTCCCACGAACTCATCACACTTCTCCATTATTACAGTATCTGTTTTTGTTTTATCGACAATGTCAGCTATTTTTTTTTCGATTACATCACCGTTTTATAACCATCTAAAACACGCTGCACGAAAATAAAAATGATTTAAAACACAACTGTTTGTAATAAACATTTTCAAACACGTTTTGAAAATTTTTGGTTAAAGTTACCGTTATTTGCGCTTACAAAGACAAACGAACGTACGTGAAGAGATCAATGTTGCCAACGTGAATATATCTATCGATATCGTCAGAGACAATCGATAGCGCTAGCGGCAGCACCGTTTTCTTGCCGCCATCTTGAATTTATTGTGCTGTGAGCGCTAGCATTACACGCGATCACGGTCATTCTCCTATGGCGTTGCGCGTGATCACCAACCTGTTGTGCTGTTTCTTCTTTGTTCTATTTCCAAACCAGTTTAGATGTCCTTTCTTTGTTATCTATGACTTTGAAATCTCGTGTTTTTTTTGTCTTCGGATGGCGAAAACCTGAAGGAAAAACGTAAACAGCGGGAAAAATAAAATTTTGATGATGTAATATGCGGGAAAATGTAACATTGCACTAAATGGCAGACAAACGGGACCTGAAGAAAAAAGTGCAATTCGCGGGAAAACGTAAATAACGGTAACGTAAATACGAGGTTTCACTGTATGTAACGCCACCAGTCAGGTGAAGTTTTTGTTTGTATTTCACCCACACGGTTGGCCACAAATGTCTTCCACCTATGGGAAGAAGAACAAATCCAAGCAAGGGTGACTGTAGAATCTGACCAAGCCACCACCTTCTTTACGTTTAGTGAAGGAGCCAAAGTTTCCAGTAGGTAACGCAGAGTTCTTGACAGTAAAACTGCAGCACACAGCTCCAGACAAGGCAACGTCACCCTTTTTGTCTGTGCCACTTTGGATCGACCCATCAACAAATGTATCCGAACAGGTCCTTGCTGGGGTATCTCACGCATATATACGACTGCTGCATATCCTAACTCAGAGCTGTCCGAGAAGCCATGAAGCTCTATCACCGAGTCTGGGGTTTTTACCAGGGGGCCTCGAGGAATAGTAATGTCTTCCAACTGGAACAATTCCTCCTTGAATTGAAACCATCGTCGCTTTAGCCTGTCAGGCAAATCTTAATCCCAGTCGACACCTTCTAGCCATATATCTTGAATCATCCATGGCCTTTGCCAGTAACAGAAGTGGTGACAACCAACCCAAAGGGTAATATTTTGGCCACCTCTGACAGAATGCCCCGTTTAGTGTATTGGCTGTTTGTGGGGAGGACCTGGTACGAGGAAGTGTCCAATTTTGGTTTCCAATGAAGCCCTAATACCTTCAAACCAGCATGCTCATTGTCATCAAAGAAATGGGCCAGCGGGTGCTGGAGCTGAGAGGTGGGTAAACTCGCTAAGAACTCTTGACTATTGCTAGCAAACTTACGAAGGTTAAATCCTCCAGACTTCAGTATGTCAACAAGTTCTTGCTGAAGTTTTATAGCTTCCTGCAATGATGCTGCTCCTGTCACTATGTCGTCCACGTACGTATCGGAAACAAGAACTTCAGAAGCACGTGGAAACTTAGCCTTCTCATCCTCTGCAAGCTGGTGAAGCATTTGAATCGCAAGAAAGGGGGCATCAGAAACTCAGTAAGTTACTGTCTTCAAGCGGTACTCCTCAATGGGTCCTTCATCATCAAATCACCAGAGAATCCTGTGGTAATCCTGTTGTTTTGGGTCGAGACGAACTTGTCTGTACATCTGCTGCACATCCGCTGTGAATGCAACCTCATGAAGTCTGAGGCGAAGAATGAGATCCCTGAGGTCACCTTGTAGCTTCTTCCCGGGTAATAAGGTATCATTCAGAGACAAGCCTGAGGAGGTTCTCGACGATGCATAAAAAACAACTCGCAGTTTTGTTGTTGTGCTATCGGGTTTCAACACACTATGGGGTGGTATGTAGTAAGTTGAAGGTGTAGTTACCTCTGAGTCAAGTATCTTTTCCTTGTGGCCTTCCATAACATAATCCCTCATGAACTCTTTATAGGATAACTTGGGCTCTGGTTGAAGGGAAAATTTCTTTTCCCAGTGTTTAAATCTGTTTAGAGCCTGGAATCGAGACTTTCCTAGTTCTGGAGCTGCTTCTCTGAAGGGCAGTGTTACAGTGTAGCGCCCATCCACTCCACGTGTATGGGTTCTTTGAAATATCTCCTCACATTGGATTTATTCTGGTGTGTTGCAAACTGCAGTTGGAACTTCTTCCAGTTCCCAGAATTTCTTGAGGACGTCCTGTAACGGCACGACTGAGGCATGGAAGTTAGTTGATACGAGGAATAAGGGAGGTACAAGAGTGGAATCTGTTTTCCCCATTACCAACCATCCAAAAATAGAATCCAGGGCAACAGGGCAACCTGGACTTTCTTCCACTCGCCCACTAGTCAGTATGTATGGAAATAATTCGGCACCTAACAGTAAATCGATCAGGCAAGGTGTTGCGAAGTGTGGATCGGCCATTCTCAAATTCAACAAATGTTTCCAGTTTTCAGAACCCAAATTGGTGTTAGGCAACATGTCACTTATCTTGCTCAGAACCAGTGTGTCAATGGTAAACGAATGATTCGTCATTGATAGGCTGAATTTGACATGTAGCAATTCCCTTTGCCGCCTTGACAGCCACACCTGAGAGACCATGCACAGATTGTGAACACTTATGTTGCGATACTCCAAGCCATTGTAGGCAACTGCTGGCGATAAAGCTCGCCTGGCTACCTGAATCCAGTAGTGCTCTGCATGTTTGGATGCCACCACTTGCATCCTTCACCCCCACGTTTGCGGTAGCTAGCAAGACAAATGAAGTCTCTCCAGTGCTGGTTAACGTTGTAGTTCCAAGAGACTGCTGGCCACTGCCAACCTTGTTGTTCTTCTCGTGATTGCTGTTCCAATTGATCCCGCTACCTGAATCCTGACTGACTTGTGCTTGGTACTCAACATGAAGTGAAGTGTGATGACGTGCATCACAAATTCTACAGCTGGTCCTCGAACGACAGGAGGTGATAGTATGAGATTGTCGCAGACAGTTAAGACACAAGTTGTACTCTCTGGCAATACTGTACCACTCCTTAGATGTTTTGTTACTGAAGTGTGGGCACCTTGACAGTATATGAGGGTCCTGACACAACACACACTGTTCACTAATCTCACCGGCATGACCCAAGAATGAATGTGTTGGCTGCACTGGTGATTGTCTCCAACTCGTCTGTCCTGTCTGCCTCCAAAGGGGTTGGCTTGGTTTTTTAACTATTTTTGGTTTTTGTCCCGATCCCAGCGACTCTAACATGCGTTGCCGTCCTTCCAAAAAAGCAATAAACTGGTCCAGAGTTGGTAGACTTGCTGGATCTGTGATCGTCCTTGCGTATATTTGAGTCCAACTTCCGTTCTAATAAATATATCAACACTGGATCCCACATGTTGGCAGTCACACCTAACACCTTAAGGGCAGCAATGTTCTCCTGAATCGCTGCAAATACTGAACCAAGGTGATGGAAGTTCCTGTATCAAATGGTACGTTGATCAGGGCATCAAGATGGTGGTTCACTATCAGCCTCTTGTTATTGTAGCGCCTCTGGAGAATCTTCCATGCCACCTCATAATTGTCTTCAGTAAGTGAGAGCGATTGAACTAGAGACAAGGGTTCACTTTGCAGTGATGACTTCAAATACGACCGTCGTTCCACGTTCGTTATCTGGGCGTGTTTTGCTATCAGTGCCTCAAAAAGATTAGAGAAATTTTGCCATGATTTTATATCTCCCCTAAAGGTTGGTAACTTGATGGTAGGTAATGCCACCTTTGTAGCATTGGAGGCAGAGGAGGAGTGTGCTTCACCGGAGACAGGTAGTTTGGCCACAGTGTCTGCAAGAGCCATGACCTTGTAGTATAGCTCGTCAAATTCATCTAGTCGCCTGTCATGATCGTCTATGTTAAACTCGGTAATGTTACTTGCCTTGGTAGCGATGAGTAAATGATCATTGTCAAAACCAGACCTGAGCTGGGCCAAATTCCGATAAGTGGCGTTGAGTAGTGTATGCTGAGTGGGATCAGACTGTGCCTTATCCGCCAATGCAGAAGCTTTTTTCATTTTCAGACGTTTTTCGGCCCGTGAGAGCCTCAGCTCTGCAGCCGCGATGATAGCTGCTGCCCTGCCATCTCTTGTTGTTGTTTTGGATACCTCGAAGCAGGAGTCGTTCACCAGGCAGAGTGACCGGGTCACTTTGAGTCGTTCACTAATCGCAAAATGGTCGTCCAAGAACCGGTCATGAACGATGATTCCGAGACCCGTTCACTTCTGAAAATTACCGTTAATCGTAAGTATTACTTAACTTCCGTCGTCATTCCTAGTAACGGTATATTACAAATTATTATTTATTTATACAGCACGCGCCGTGTTCGAAATGTTAAATAACTGCGTCGAGGCTTGTCACACCCGGGAGCCTAGCTTGTTCTTTATCCTTCCCTTCACGGCCTGGCAGTCCTCGGTAAACAACTTCTTCCCGTTCGACTCGCAACGATTTTCTTACTCCCGACACACAGAATAATATCCGGCACGGAGGACCAAAATGTTCCGTCAAACATACACTACGTAAACACGTCCATACGCAACCGATAATACCACACATTTTAGAACTATGGCTAGGTCGCCATCTTGCCCAATAGACTCGTCGAGCCCACAAGAGGGGGAAAAAAAAACAAAGCTAAGTTCCGGGTAAGAGTCACACAAGAGACAGTCTATAAAGTTCAGTTCACAAATAACAACGACCTAAGTACAAAGTTGACAGGTCCCAACATACTGTTTGTACTATAATAGTGTACAGTAATGATTGAGAACCCGGTTACTTGTTTTTTATTTTCTAGAACCTGAGAAGGCTTGCTGAATTGTGAGAGGATTTGTGCAGAAACTAAGCTATTTAATAATTTTAAGAATACTGTATAGAAATGTTGACAGTAAAGGGAAAATGTTTACCTGTTGTGTGCTTAAGAACTGGTGTACAATAGAACCTCTTTAATACAAACTCTGTCAATGCAGAGTTATCATTAATACAACGTGGTTTTCATTCCCCTTCGAATTAAATGAGAAATTATATATCTTTAATGCTTAGTAAAAGTTCCCTTATGCATAAAACAACGTAATTAAGTTCATCAGTTAAAATGATTCTTGGTGTTGATATGAAAGTTAATTTTTTTTAGATAAATTCTCCTGAAAATGTTTTAAATAACTGTATGAGTTTTTAGTAAACATCTGTTATTGCAAACAAATTGTAGAAATTTAGGTCCCTTAAAATTTTCGTTAATGAGGTTGGACTGTATTGTGTCAGTGAGTGTTGTGTGATAGTGATGTGATTGTGTTGTGATTGTGTTGTCAGATCCTGAAGGAGCTGCCAGAAGTGGAGGCTCAGTTGCTAGCCAAGTCTTCAGTGCTGGCGAGGAGCTATACCACCTCCCTCAGTCTGTATGTGGTTGGGGTTCTTCGTCGCTACCACTGCTGCCTGCTGTGTGAGTTATGTTCTGTCGTATCTAGAGCACACGTTCACCCACTGTCTCTGTCATGTGTATAGCTCTGGTTTAAGTGTCACGTCAGTCACTGCTTGTTTGAAAAGTAAGAATAGACTGTGCTGTATAGTTATCTAGTGTTTTCTTTTTTTATTTGCTCTGTGTTTTGTTACAATGTTCAAATCTTCTGAAAGAGAGTTTAGTAAATATAAGCATTTGAACTATAATTACTGTTTGTTTCCCTCTGATACTATATCTTGCATTATACAGTAAACTCTCGCCATTCCGTAGTTCGAGAATCTGTGGTACTAAAAAATCCGTGGTTTTCTCAAAGCAATGTCCGTTTTGATTATTGCAACGTGCTGCGCCGTGCTGCACTGCACCTAGCTTCTTCGCGTTTGTGCTGCGCTGTGCCGCGCTGCTACAGTAGCAAGCATCTAACGGTACTAGTAGCAGCAGATGTGGCAAGTCCAAGGTCAACGTGTCTTCCCGGAACACAACAAACCAATAAGACGTGCAAGGACATTGCTCACGGTATTTGTTAGTGTTGTCTGTTGTGAGAATGGCGCCGGTAAGAAAAAAGAAGCACGCAACGTTAACGCTAAAACAAAAGTTCGAGATTTGCAAGAAGTTGGAGCTGGGTGTAAAGGTTTCTGCAATCAAGGAAGAGTATGGCATCAGCGAGACAACTGTATACTGCATTAGAAATAGTAGCGCCAAACTTAAAATGTTAATGTCGAACAGCAAGTCGGAGAAAATATTTTATGATCGGAAAACACCACAAACGGCCAATTTACAGGATTTGGACAGTGCACTGTACAAATGGTTTTCTGAAAAAAAAGAAAAGAGATAGTGGAGACGAAGATAACGATAGTGACGAAGCATATGTTACGTGGTGTGCGGCCGCTGCTGCTTGGGACATGCTAATGAAATTTTAGAAAGCAAAAAAGACTTACCCTGTGTCGGACGTAATGCAATGCCACATCCTGTATTCTACCTTCCTTCACAAAAGAAGACAGGCCATCAAACAGACATCCTCACTCACGTGGTGGGACTATCGACACAGTAACATAGTGGGCTGACTGCTTACACCTCGTGTGCTGTTAATTGCAACTCTAGAAATAATTAAAGTCTACTTATTGTGTGTTTCCTTAGTTTAATGTGTATGCAAGCTATTTGGTGTAAAAGTGTGTAAATATTATTAATCTGTGCATAAAGTGTTAAATTTTAATTTTTCGTGCCTTGTTTGTAATAATCAATGATTGCGGTAAGTAAAATTTAAGATCTTGCTATGTGCACTGTAGTTTGCTTCGCCGGCACACGGGCGGAGAAGGAAATAGTAATCACTGTTTCTGCTGCTCTGTGACAATGACAAGTTGTTTACGACTTGACGGCTCGCAGCCGGCTGCCCGTGCCCAGAGCTCGCCGGCCAGTATTGCTAAACGTGTTCGAGGTGCCGTTTTTATAAATTATTTTATTTCAAACAGCGTTGGCTTATACCTGTAAGTCCTCAATTTACGTTGGGGGATACGTTCCTAAAAACCACGACGTTTATCAGGACGACGTAAATCGGGGACTTACAGTATATGAAACGTTTTTTTTTTTTTTTTTTTTTAATTTTGCAGATTTTTGTTATGGAAAACACAGTATTTAAAAAATCCGTGGTTTTCAGAAATCCGAAGGTCACAAATCCCCGAGACCCCCGGATTTTCGAGAGTTTACTGTAGTACTTAACAGAGCATGTGAGAGTCTTGTGCAAGGGTAATGGATTATGAGAGGTTGGAATATACAGTCAGGGTCCCAGTTTTACGAGGCTTGACAGTTACTGAACATGACATTGTGAAATCAATGCTCACATAAAATTATAAGTGGTCTATTTTGAACTGTTAAAGAAAAAAAAATTATTACTTTACATATATAGTAGAACCCCTATATCACTTCCTAAGGGACACATAAAAAATTTTGTAAATGAGGGGAACCATGAAAACTGTAACAAAACATCTATAATCTATTAATTAATAACTTTTATAAATTAGGTAATTCATAATTCCAGCACAGATGTAAGATCTAATATGTTTTTCAAAAAGTCTTTGTAATTAAAATATAATCAATATTCTAACAAAAAATTTTTTTGCTAAGCATCAACATGTTTTTGGGCATAGATTAAAAAAATGTGTGATTATACTACGAACATTGATTAGATTGCCCTTCTGTTTTTAAAACTCGTTATGCTCATACACAGGATCAGTCTACAGTTTTCTCTGTATTCGAATGTCATCCTCGTTCCACAATTTCAAATTTCACTTTGTAAGTGAATGGAAAATATTGTTAGCTTCATAAAGAAATACTGTACGTACTTGTGTATAGTGGGCACCACAATTTTTGCAACTAGTTTTAGGGAAAAAATTTTAAGTGGCTTGCTAGCACGTAAAAAAATTCATGGGAATAAGAAATCCTGAAGCAGCACAATGGAGGCTCTAATGAAGGGGCCAAGGACACGACTCTTTCATTTGTTTCTCATTTATTTGACTCATAACGAGATTCATACAAACAACTAACTCCTTCACAAAGTTCCCCAAATTTATGTGAATGTACAAATATATATACATCTGGGAATAATTACAACACTCAGATCATTGGATCCTGGGCCTATATGCGTGCACGCGCCCCTTTTAAGTTTAAGAACATACTGAAACACACCTTTTCAATAACGTTAGAACAACACGTTTTATACAATAAAATGCTTTGAATAATACAATTATCAAGCCGACCACGACTTTTATGACATTCAAATGTTACCCTTATTGCACTGTTCAAAATTACGGGGATCAAAGCTATGTCCGATCTTGCAGCGAACCTCACTTAAATCACTCCTATCGGCCACTTTTCAGTCAATTCTTGCGTGTTATTCCAGTTAAATCTTTCGCTACTCCATTATTACAAAGAAGGAAGTAGAGCACTAAGCAGGGCCGTCGACTTGTCCCAAAACTTCGTCAAATGGGACTCACATAGCTGCCAACTCTTAAGATATTCCCGTACAATGTACGATTTTGTGCCCTATTGTATGGTTGTACGATTCGTGTGAATTATTGTACGATTTTCAAGCTTTCCAATTTTTTTTCCCGTTTGGTTAATTCATAAAGATATCTGGTACTGAAATCCCATAATTTCTGTACCGATCATGTGGTATATAGATCTGACTTACAGTGTTTATATAATAAAGAAATCTGTAGTACCGTTGTTTCGGGAACTAGCGTGCTTTATTTATAGCCATTGTACTATATTATTCACTACAGAGTACCGTATTAATCATGCATTGTACGAACGTAACCCGAACTTTGCTGAACACACCCGATTGATTGTAGTTGTCTTCCTAAATGGCCGTCGTGACTCGTGCAAACAAAAGTCACGAGACAGTTTTAATTTGAGGTGGCTTTCCTGTTTACCATTTCCGTGTAGTAATTGGTCAAGAACATGCATCAAAGCTTGTGAACTGAAGTAAATCTTGTAGTTATATTTTATAATCTGAAGTAATCTTTGCAGTTTATACAGTTACGTTTTTATATAGTTGCCAAACCTTACGGGTGTTAAAAACTGTTGAATAATTTAAAGTATGTGGTACTAAAATTGTATAAGCGATTAAATACTCTCTCATCTGCACGTTTAATGATGTACAATTTATTTCTCAAATCCACAGTATTTGTAGTGTCGGAGAGTTGTGCTTAAATGTTCCAAGTGTGATTAAATTGCATAATTAGCACTCTGTAAGAATTTTTCGTGCACTTATGGAACTGTGAAAGAGAAAATAAAAACTGTGTTACCAGAAATCGTAAAGTAGGGGCCTATCTACTGGTGTACTAAAATCGGTAAAGTTTGCAAACTTGCAGAAACCAAAACAACCTATTCTACCTTTGTTTAGATTTGTATGAATATTAAAATTATGTGAGTATTTATGATAGTACAAATAAGTAAACCAACTGTAAAATGCTTTCAGTAATTTCCTTGTTATGCTTGGTTTTTTAATAAAAGCCCCATGGAGGCTATATAATTTTAGCCATGAACTTAACATACGTATAATAGTTTAAATTTTAGCTAATTTTATTAAATATTCAACATGTTCTAAATTTATTTTGTATACATCATTTTGACATGTTCACAGTGTAGTATTTCATTTTAAAAAAATAGCCAAAGTGTTTTAGTTCAATGGCATTTACGTATACACAACACGTGAAATGCTGCGACTCGTTTACGCACAATTTACTCATTTTGAAAATTGTACTATTTCTGAATCCTTGAGGTTGGCAGCTATGGACTCATTACCTTCGCAACCATACCACGACCAAGTCCTCGACCCAGGTTACCTCCAGCGTACCCAGCTCTCCCCGGAATTCTGAACCACTGCAAATGGGTACCGGGAAAGATCACCAACAGACGGCGCGGACTTAACAAAATCTTCGTGCCCAGGGAGTCTTTCTCCGACTACCTTCGACACTCGGCCGCTTCTCATTGACTCGCCTCGCGCTGACCACTCCCACACTCGCCACCCCTTCCCCTCCCTCCCCGCCTCGAGTGCGCAAGTGCCAGAACTCCGCCACTACATTAGTAAGGCGAGGAGGAAGGAAAAGGGGAAGGGGTAGACACACCGGGATGGAAGCAAGGGAGATATATGAGCAGAAATTGAACACGCCCAAAAAAGAAAAAAACAAGCAAACTAAGCCCCTACAAGAAACCCAATATGAAATCCACTTAACAAAATTATATCAACTAAAGCAACCTATAAAAAAAAAGGAAGTGGTTCAACTTCATATGGCCTCTTATTTCACCACGAGGTCCTGAGTTGCGGGACTATCCTACCCAATATTGGCCAACCATAGGCAGTGTATGATGTGCTTGGCCAGGAGCATCAGAGGCGATAGCCACCCTAACAGATCAAATATACGTGCTATGTCGGACAAAGTGATCACAGTCACCGGAAGTTGAAAATAGTACGAGAATGAATCCTTCCTGGGGTTCCAATGTAGGTCTAATACCTTCACACATGGGCTATCATCAAACAAATAGGGTTTGAATGATTGTTGTACATCCTCAGGGGGTAAGTCATGTAGGACGTCAAAACAGTTGCTGGAAAACTTTCGTAACTGAAAACCTCCACAGCCGAGCAGTTCTTGGAGGTCCTTATGCAGTTATATTGCAGACTGTAGATTGGATGTGCCCATGGCAATGTCATTCACATAGGTATCAGTTAGCAAAACCTTTGCGGCCAATGGAAAGTTATCCCTTTCATCCTCTGCCAGTTGCCGCAGGGTACGTAGAGCCAGAAAGGGAGATGAACACACCCCATAGGTAACTGTGTTCAATCTATAAGTCTGGACAGGCAAGTGCTCATCTTCCCTCCAAAGGATACATTGATAGTTCCGTTGGTCAGGGTGTACCAGAATTTGGCGGTACATTTGCTTGATGTCAGCAATGAAGACAATAGTACTTGGTACTCGAAACTTCAGCAACACACTCAAAATATCAAGCTGTATTTTGGGGCCACTCAACAACACACCATTTAGCGAATGCCCTGAGCTGGCCATACTTGAGGCATTGAAGACTACCCTCAACTTGGTGGTACTGCTACCAAGATTTTGGACACAGTGATGCGCATGAAATATGATTTACCAGGCGTAATGTCACCTGGTGTAATACGACTCATGTGACCCGCTGATAAATAATCTTGCATGAAGGTCACATATTGTGTCCTTAATTCTGGTTGTAATTTAAAACTGCGTTCTAAGGAGTGAAGGCGACGAAGTGCCACATTCCGAGACTCGCCCAAATCTGGCTCTACCGTCTTGAAGGGTAATGGGATAACGTACCTTCCCGTTTAAGGCGAGCATGGGTTTCAACAAAGATCTTTTCACACTTGCTTTCATCAGGTGTGTAGGTTAGTTTGGTATCTGGCAACTCTTCGAGCTTTCATAGACTTTCCACTGCAGCTCCCAACAACTTATCTGATGTGTTTGAGGTTACAAAGACGGTTAAAGGTTCTTCCAATGACTGAGTTTGACCTGACTCTGTATCTACCTTACCTATCACTATCCATCCGAAGATAGTCTAAAGCGATAGGTGTGCCTGGTGGTCCTACAATTTTGTCTCTCGTTACAATATATGGGAACAGCTTAGCACCTACAAACATGTCGACCAACTAGGTGTTGCATAATCTAGGTTTGCTGGTTTCAAATTAACCAAATGTTTCCATTTCTCGGGTTGCAGGGGTGTTGAAGGAATGTGTCCTGTTAACTAAGCCAGAACCAACATGTCTGCAGCAAATTGGGGGCCAACTTGTCTGCAAAGTTTCAGAGCACAAGAAACAACTCCACGAGCCACAGTGAGTGGCGCTTGTGACAAACCTTCAAGTGATGTGGTTCGTCTACGAGAGAGACCCAGGCATGACAGTGCATCTTCCGAGATAAAGTTTGCTCGACTACCAGAGTCTAGCAATACCCGGACTTGCTGAAAACTGCCCCATGTATCTTGAACTTCCACTACAGCAGTGGATAACATGACTGTAGCACAATTAGCCTTTCGAGAAAAAGACGAGAGTACACTTGCAGCAGGGGCGGGAGTGTTGGTCTCAATCTGCTGCTCTACTGGTTCGGGGGGTCCCAGTGGTTGGGTCGGCTTATTAACATCTCTATCAGCACTGGTGAAGTGTAGTAGTGAGTGATGACGAGATGAGCAATGATGACACGACATCAATGAGGGACAATTTTTTTGCATATGAAAGGATTGCAAGCAATTAATGCAGAGTCTATGTTCCTTGACCCATAAAAATCGTTCTCTGGCACTCTTCCCTGTAAATACACTGCACTAGTACAGGGGATGGTTCCCTTGACACATCATACACACTGAAGAGGACGTGACAAAATAGGTACCTGAGGGATTGCGCCACTGACCTTGAACCTTCCGACTTCAGGTCGGCTTACTTGAATTAGATGGTTGATGAGACAGATCATCCTCACTGGCCATGACAGCGTCGACTGACTTGCACTGGCGCTCGAGGAATGTCACAAAATCTTGGAGCATAGGAGTCTGCAAGTCCTGAACCATCAGCTTCCGCAGTTTTCTAAGTTCCCCATTGCACATTTCTCAATGACGTGGAGGAGGAGAAGATCCCATTGGTCCACTGGCAAATTGAACGCCTTCAGGGTTGCCAGATTTTCAGTTACTGTTAACAGAAGGCTACGCATGGATGCAGTTGAGTTTACACTGGCAATTGGGACTTGCAAGATGGCATCAATGTGGTGCACCATAATTAACATTTTATTTTCATACCTTTTTTCCAACAAGGCCCATGCGACTTTAAAGTTGTCCCCGGTTAAAGGCAGGGCCTGCACTAATGCTGACAGTTCACCTTCCAAGGCCATTTTTAGGTATGTAAACCGCTCTACATTGGACAAGTCCTGGTTACCGTAATTACGCGCATAATTTGCGCTATCGCGTAATTTGCGCACCCTAACTTTTTGCCATCATTTAATGAATTTAAAAAAATCTGCATAATTTGCGCGGCAGGAGATGAAATATGTGCGGCGCGTGCTCAGTGTAATTCAGTTCCGCTTCCTTCTCGTCAAAACATGTGCGCTGTCAAGCTAGACGTGCCTGACAAGCGGACGATTTAGTCACTGCAGTCTGCACCACTTCCTGCTTCTCCTCTCCCGCCCTTACTTGTTATCTGTTGTCTCCATCTCATGCGTTGTCCCTTGGTAAGCTTGTTGCACCGGGGTCTCAACAATTACGTTCCTACCTAAGCTGCCACCCCTGGTGCGGTCGAGCCCTTCCTGCGCTCGTCCTGCTTGGCTGACCATTGTTGCCTGCTAGCCATTGTTGACACCGCCTCGGTGGGTAGTGCCCGGGGTACGACAATGAGGTGGACCGCTAGGTCTATTTCAATGAGTTCACTTGGCCAC
>PNEQ01035570.1:0-21983 GCA_003012365.1 Medauroidea extradentata | reverse complement strand
TTATTTGTAAAAATATAATGAATTATTTTTACTTTATTTCTGTAATAATTTGAATTTCCTACAATACAAATTTTCATATCAGATAATTAATCAACAGTTTTCTTTTACGGAAGTGACCCGATTTAAGAGCCCAACACCTTTAAAATAAAATTTATTTCTTTTCTCCGACTTATCTACCCTTGCTTTTTTATTCCTAGTGAAAAGTTGTTTTGTTGAATTCTTCTCTTTGGGTTCTTTAATTCACTTAATAACTGCTGGCAATTTCTCTATATACACAAAGTAACAAAGTATGCAGTTTACTTTTTAAAAAAAAGTAGATTTCCCTTCGTTACTTAGTCACGACGAACTTTCAGCATCAATTTTCAGTCTAATCTGCATTAAGGGTGTTCACGTGGCAAAATTGCATAATTTTATATTTGCACGGCAAAGTGTTCGTTTTATAGACGTTACTTGTGACTACATTTTCCACTTGTAAACATTTTTTAGCTCTCATAGGCTTCTCATAGCGTCACGACAAAGTCAAAATTTGCTCGTTACAGGAACATAGGAATAACCAAAATTAAGTGTCTTACTCTGTCGAAATAATTTACACTGATATAAGATATTATAGGCCACATGCTAAAAGATTTCAAAACTCCAGTTATATTCCTTTGCACTTAAAAAAAAGTCTGAAAACTACGACAGTTCACTTCATTTACGGCATTTTTAAATACAAAAACGCTTATTGTGGGTCTTTAAATATTTTATCATATTGTCTATAATATCTAATTTCAGTGTAAATTATTTTATTCGAGTAAGACACTTGCTTTTTCTTATTCATGTGTACCCGTAACTCTCAAATTCTGACTTTGACATGCCGCTATAGAAAAAATGTGAGAGCTAAAACAATTTTACAAGATGAAAACGTCTATAAGACGAACACAATGATATGCTAATATAAAATTACGAATTTTTGCCGCGTGAACACCCTTAACAAAAATCGTGGTACAAAAATGGGGAAAAGGATGACCGGACAGTCTGGCCCGTTTTCCTCTCCGCCATAAGAGTAGTAGGTACACAAACTACCGTGTTATGTTCGGAGTTTTATATTCGCCCGCTCTTAAAACCTGCTAGGGATAACCTCCACTGGAGGCTGGGGCACGGAATCTGAAACCTCACTGCGCGCATCGTTATCGGATTGTTGCTGGGGGAGGTTAATGTTTACCGAGTGCTTGCCTGTTATTATTTGATAGCGAGCCGGCGACCACCTCCCTGGAATTATACCCCATCCATGCCCCTGCCTGGCTGGATGATGCAACCCGCCCGGCCGTTCGGGAATGCCATGCATAAATAGGCGAGACGGGAAATGGCGAGGAATTACGGCGTTATTAAATAAAGCGCGGGGCCGCAGCTGAGCTGGTCAGACCGGAGAGCTCAGCTCTTCGTCGTAGTCTGTCGCACGTGCGCCCGCTCGTTGTAGGGCAGCTTCCCGGCTTTACGCCCACTGGTTTTTTTTTTATTTTTATTTCCGTATTTGCAAGAGATTGCCCGGGACAAACCGCCGCTTGTACGTGGGCCTCCGGGAATCCGCGGGCACTCTGGCTTATTAAACTACAGCATTATTTTACAATTGTCGTTCTTAATAGCCGGAGATGTGTTAGGTAGATTGCCTTCAGGTGGGGTTTCACTCCATGAGCTGAATTTTCAATTTATGAATCATAACACTATTCTGAATACTAAATGTATAAATTTATTTTTACTATAGCTCTTCAACAATTTGCTAAAACCTTCAGTATTACGCGTCAATTTTACATGCATATTACTTGACGAAGTGAAGGGATTTTGGTCAGCACGCAACATCTAGGTCATTAGCGCTGGTGAGGGTGACATGTAAGGAGGAGTGCCGAAATGAAGGGGCGGGTGAAACGGGAGATCCCTGAGAAAACCCGCCGAGCATCGGCGTCGTCCAGCACGATTCCCACATGCAAAATCCGCGGATCGGCCCTGCCAGGAGTCGAACCCGGATCGCCTAGGTGGGAGACGAGATGACTCCTCGACCATTGCGTCCCCTTACTTAACTCTGAAAAGGTGAGAAAATGAAATTATTATTTTTTAAATAATAGTAGGTATGTGACTGATTGCGTAATGAATATTTGGCAGAGATTTCGGACGTGAAGATTCAAAACATCGTATGTCAAAACAGGTAAGTTTTCAGGACGACGAAAGAAAAAAATTACGTTAAATAATTCTTTGTGAAAAAAAAAAATTTACTATCAGAAAAATTATTTCGCCAAATAAATGTCATTCTTTTCGTAATTTTTACATTTGTGCAATATAAAGTTTCTTTTGTAGACATGCAGTGTCACTATTTTTTTATTGTAATAAACATTTTTGAGCTTTCATAGTTTTTGTCTAATGGCACGTCAAATTCCAAATATGCATAAAACGGTTTTGTGCGTTAAAGGAAAATCAGCTAACTTACTGCAATGAAACAATTCACACTGAAGAAAACTGTCACGGGCTATGTCAAGGTATGTGCAAAAATCGCATTAAATGTTTTTTTGCATAATTTTTTAAAAACACAAAAATTATTCAATGCGGTTTTATAGCTATTGTGATGGATTCAATAAATCGATAGGGCCACCGCCTGCGTCAGTGAATGCGTTATGGCGAGAACACTACGCACAAACGTCGCCGTAGAGGCGATATCACAATACATGTGCCGACCGGCGTCGCTCGTAACGCTTCGATATTCGGCTCACATGTACAAACACGCCTTTCACCAGGCGGCAGCCTCAACTTCCCCTCAGCACAGAATCCAAACAGCGACATCTCGCCTTCGAGACAAGCTCGTATAATGACGGAGCAGAGATTGTGAAGACAGCAATGCCACAGCAACTGCGGAGCGCAAGTAATCATCTAGTGGCCCGAGGGAGACACGAAGAGTGTCGAATGAGATCCGAAATAAGCTTCGGCGCGCGCACCGAGACCACCATCCGTGCTTCGCAGCCGGCCGTAATGAAACAGTTCCCAGGATCTGTTTGAGCCGAGCCATCTGGCGCACGCCTGCTCACCGTAATTGGAAATCTTTACCCACTCGACGGAGCCCTGCTCGGAGAAAACCCAATCTCGCAGTTCATTCAGAGCGGTTATTTACCTTGCGGCGTGTCACCTCCTCTCTTCGCGTCTACCCGCAGACGAAGACTTCGTCATTATTCTGCGTCGAAGACGTTTCTGCGTCCCAGTGTGACAGAACTCGTCTCTTTGTTTAACGTACAAAATTCCACGCCAGATCACAGGCGTTGGTTAAATCGTCTTGCGATAATGAAGATTCGTTCAAGCAGTGTTTCTCAGAGTTGGCAACAAAATTATGAGCCTGCCGTCTCCCCTTGAAACATACAATTGGTCATAGACCAGAAAATGTATAAATAAATATGGACTTAATAAACCCACACTCATGTCAGTTTTTAAATCTTCATCACCTGCAATCGTGCCGGACGATGCCGCTGGTCGGCGGGTTATCTTGGGGATCTCCCGTTTCCCCCGTCTATTCATTCCGGCGCTGCTCCATACTTACATAAATTCACCCCCCTCCCCACCTGCGCTAAAAGACCTCGATGTTAAGCGCTGACCAAAATCTCCACACTCACTCATTCATCATGTGCGTAGCTACAGCATATAATGAACACATATTCAAGTTTGCGCATGTGAGTTTGAGTTGTGAGGGTTTTACGGCCATTTAATAATTATATTAAGGCGCCCGTCTGCCTGCCTTGTAACCAGCGTTGCAGCGTGCTAGCAGAACGCTTTTATATATGAAACTACTAAACGTGTTTGTAATGTGTGGATTTACGAAAAGAACAAACACTTCAAACGACATCGGAATAGTAGTTTCAAAACATCACGTTACTTAGAAAGACCGTTTCGGAGCCCCTCAAAATGGCTAAAAACGGCCTTTTAAATCTATTATATATAAACAAATACTGAAGGGATTCGTGTGAAACTACAATAGAGAGATGTATTGGACTTTACTTAAAACTTTCCACCAATAAAAAGATGGGGTCACCACTGAAAGTGTCAGTCAGGCGAGTGTCTTACGATACCACTGCACACCGTTTCAGTGTCTGGCAGTAGAGGTGATACCGCGCCAGATAAGCCGGACAAAATCGCCCTTAGCACCGTGCCTCACTCACACAAATACACGGCCACCAGGCGGGGGCCTTAAGAGCCGGTGAGGGTAAGGTTGTGATGAAGGGTCAACACAACATCCATGCCAGAGCTGGGATTCGAACCCAGGACCACTCGCACCGTAGACCGGCGCCTAACCGACCACTCTACGGGGGCCAGCTATGTATGCTTAAAATTACGTTCGAAATAAAATAAACTAACTCATTTTGCTGCCTTTGCGTTTGACTGAAGCATTTATTTTGTTTTCATCTATTAATAAGAGTTAAACTAAATCACTCATTATTTCATACAGAACCCAAATTTCCTAAGTAGTAGGCATGTATGCACTTGCGGAGCCAGGGGCTAGAAAAAAAACTATAACTAAAAAGTACTTTTTTGTCATAAAAACTTATAACGTTTCTGCGTACTTCGCGAGACAGTAATTTGCAGTACGGTGCAGAAGAAATAAATACACATTTGTTAATAAACAGAGGTTAATTTCCCATGACAAATCTAATATAGTCGTCAAGTAGACCTACAAGTTTATATTGTGTTTCATGTATATAGTATTGCACAGGCTGATAAAGTATTATAAACCTTTTTTATTAAGTTTTAGGGATTTTTCATGGTTTTATGAGTGTACATAAACGTAAACGTAAAAAATAAACACTAAATCAATTGAATAATAATTTGTATAAACTTTTTAAACACAATTATGAAATTCACATTACATATTGTGCAGCGGAAATTTAAAGAAATTAATTAATCTCATTCGTATACACTGACTCGAAGAGTTTCACAAAGTCATGGAAACTTCGTTAAGAGTTTTCTCTGGAATCGAACAATTCATAATCTTTTATTATGTTTAACGTGTGAGCTACTTTTATTTTTAATTTTATCGTGACATTAAAAATATAACTACAAGTAAACCCGCTAATGAATTTCTATAAAGCGTCTTTATTTTGGAATTACGAGTTTAATTAAAAATGCATTCTAATATTTATGTTAACCCTATAGTGAGCGAATATTTTACCTATTGTTTATATGATATTCTTTCAGTTTATCTTTTAACCACAACTAAAGTACAAAAATTAACGTCTCAAACAGAGAATGAGAAGTTCAGAAGCGCATCCCTCTAATAACATGTAATTTATTTGCTCACTTAGCACAATTAAATTGGCAAAACCCTCTTCCTGGGATTGCTTTATACATACTGTATCCTACTCTAATAACTGGTTGACTTCTATTTGCTTGATCACAATGAAAATTTTTTTGTAAAGGCTAAAAAAATGTATTAGTGATTAATAAGTTATTTTGTTAAAATGGACCCTACTAAAGATTTTGTGGTGGCAACAAAACTATTTAGTCAACTTATGTTTTGTGGTGACAGCAAAAAATATTTGTAATAGCAGCAAAAAATTTTTGCTGTGACATCAAAAAGGTTTCATGAATCCAGCAGGGTTTTGCAGAGACAACGTCGTTTTGTTGTGCCTGCAACATAGTTTTGCTATGCCGACAACACACTTTAGCTGTGTCAGCAGCATAATTTTGCTGTGCCAATAACATAGTTTATATGTGCCAGCAACATAGTTTTGTTGTGCCGGCAACATTGTTTTGCTGTGCCGCCAACATAGTTTAGTTGTGTCGGCAACATAGTTTCGCAGTGCCAACAACATAGTTTTGCTGTGCCATCAACATAGTTTAACTGTGCCAGCAACATAGTTTTGTTGTGCCGGCAACATTGTTTTGCTGTGCCACCAACATAGTTTAACTGTGTCAGCAACATAGTTTTGCTGTGCCAACAACATAGTTTTAATGTGCCGGCAAAATAGTTTTGCTGTGCCAGCAACACAGTTTTGCTGTGCCAGCAACACAATTTTGCTGTGCCAACAACATAGTTTAACTGTGTCAGCAACACAGTTTTGCTGTGCCAACAACATAGTTTAACTGTGTCAGCAACATAGTTTCGCAGTGCCAACAACATAGTTTTGCTGTGCCAACAACATAGTTTAACTATGTCAGCAACATAGTTTTGTTGTGCCGGCAAAATTGTTTTGCTGTGCCACCAACATAGTTTTGCTGTGCCGGCAACATTGTTTTGCTGTGCCACCAACATAGTTTAGTTGTGTCGGCAACATAGTTTCGCAGTGCCAACAACATAGTTTTGCTGTGCCAACAACATAGTTTAACTGTGTCAGCAACATAGTTTTGTTGTGCCGGCAAAATTGTTTTGCTGTGCCGGCAACATAGTTTAGCTGTCCCGGCAACATAGTTTAGCTGTGTCAGCAACATAGTTTTGTTGTGCCGGCAAAATTGTTTTGCTGTGCCGGCAACATAGTTTAGCTGTCCCGGCAACATAGTTTAGCTGCGTCAGCAACATAGTTTTGCAGTGCCGGCAACATAGTTTTGCTGTGCCAACAACATAGTTTCGCAGTGCCAACAACATAGTTTTGCAGTGCCAACAACATAGTTTTGTTGAGGTAACATCATAGCTCAACATTACCTATATGTGAAAACTCGGGTGTCAAACTTGTTAAGGGACGAGCGCTCTAACCGCTGCGCCAACAGCGGTTCCAAAATTTCTTGATAATTGTCTAAAAATATAAATAAAAATAAATTACCAAGGAAGCACATAAATACGAACGCAAACCGAAGAAAAAGGACGAGTACTAATTCAAAGACTATAATACTGCACGTTTAGTCATAGCTATTACGTTAAGTTACCTACAGAAACACTTAAGGAAAGGTATTTTATCTTCAAGAAGGAGCTGTGGCTCACGGTAATCCAGGTTCGATTCCCGACATGATAGTTCTCGATTTTCGCATGTGGAAAACGTGGCGAACGTTGCCGTTGGTCGGTTTTTTTTCCCCCAGTATACATTGACGTTTCCTTCCGCTGCGGCATTTCGACGCTGCTCCTTACTCATCTTTATATCACACCTCATCAGCACTCAAGACATCTCTGTTTAGCGCTGTCCAAAATTTATTGTGTAAATAATTTCCAAGAATACAACTTCCGTAAGCATGGCAGTGGCACAGGGTGAAAATATAGAAACCAACAGGGTAGAAAATAATTCGTTGGCCAACGCGTAGCTGTGGCGAAAATTACTGCGTGCTCACCAAGTTCAGGGAAACTTTAATGCATGGTTACCCTTTCAAAATGTTTCCTCTATTGCCATAAAACAGCACACAGTACTTATATTGGGTTATAATTTTTACATGACTCCTAAGCCGCAGCCGGGCAGCTGTTTTATAGAGAAATAAAGATGAATTAAAAAAAGAAGTTCTGCAATTAAAGTACGCTTAGCGCAGTGGACTGGACAAATATGTTTGTATTTGATGTTTTAAAGATAAACAGTGAATAAAGTATAATATAGAATATAGTATCACCATCAATTAACACGTAACTAAAAGTTAGTTACTCTTTTCTATAGTACACGCGGGCGAAGCCGCAAAGGGACAGCTAGAAAATCCATAAAAAATTACTACAAAATAATTTTCACTTCTAACGGCCTGTAAAATGACCGAGTTACATCAACACAATTTTGAAAAAATGCACTTTCAATGATGCCTTTTTAAATTCATTTTATATTAAGATATGCAGCTGTACAGAGTAACACACGAGACAAAAACGAGTTTAAGTTAGGAATATTTAACTCAATTCGCCGCCATCTCTACAGTAAACATAAAATTCGCTGTTTGCGTTTAACAAAAAAAAAATTACTGGTTAGGAATAACTTTTGAAGGATGCTTTGAACTTTTCAGACTTCAAAGAAAACCGGCAGATTTTTCTCTCTCACTCTCTTTCTCTATATTTCTCCCTCTCTCTCTCTCTCTCTCTCTCAACACGAGCAACATACATATTAATAATATCGTCGTACGAATGTCCTCTGAGAGATTATAGATCTGCGGCCATGCGCCTCTGGGAGGCGATTACGCCACCCGAACGAGCAGGGGTTGAATATTCAGTTCTCCCGGCAATATGCATGTCTTCTGGAGCGTTCGATTGTCCGCTGAACTGTCCCGGTACCCCTAGAGGGTTGAAATGAATTTCTCCGATCATCCAGCCGATATCGACTATCGATATTCGCTCACGCCCCATTTTGTCTCGCCGACTAAGTGGATGAGAGGGATGAGGGAGGGGGGAGGGGGACCGGGACCTTATTAGTGCCCGGGAAGGCGCATATAAAGACCCTTCGGCCTGCAGCTGGCAACCGTATTGGATGCAAATCAGAAGAGAGAGAAATATTAATTTAATACTCTCTGGAAGATTTCCCTCGCGCCATATAGCAGGTAGCAGTTACTGGATCCGCTCTGCTCTCTGATCGTATTCTGCACAGAAATCATTCGACACGAAAGGCGGAGCTTGCAGCAGATGTCTGAAAGATATTAGTTCATTTTGTGTTGAGGTGTGCATTCCATTTTTAAATGAGCTTTATTCAATTCTCTAAATAGTTTAGTGGTACAATCCCCATTTCTCCTACTCCCAAAAATTTTTTCATCGCCGAGAATTTTGACATGCTAAGCTTCTAATAGCTACAAAAATGTGCTGAAAACTCGCACTGTACGGTCAAACTACCTCGCCTAACTATCACGACAAAATAAACTAATAAGGAAAATTGAACATAATATGTAGCAATGTGCATCTAACCATCATGCTGTACTAAACATTTTTTATGTGTATTGTAATCTGCATTTATTTTCTTTTCGAAATATACGAGGAAAGAGTTTAAAATAAGTTTAATCTTGAAAATCTGGCCTCGTTATTCAAACGACGGGTGAAAATAACCGCACTCTAATTACACATTATTTGACACAACACAAATGTTGTTGTGGCAGTTTTATAATGTTTGTTTAAAATGAACCCCTATAAACAATTGTTTTTGTTTATAATATACTATAAAATCAACAGAAATTATGTTGCCATATGTAATAACAAATACACTATAAACCAATTCCGAACAGCACGTGCTAATATGTGAGAATACAACTTTTGTTATCACGTCAAGCTAGCAGATAACAACACACTTCGTTTTAATAATAACAGATTTTGCGCTGCCAACATAACAGCGTGGAGAAGAATTTTCCTTTCTTGACGAATAACCAGTTTACACTGCCACGACCGAAAAATAAATAAATAAAACAAAAACAGCAGTTTACCAAACATATAAAGAAGGGAAAGTTATGTTAACAGAAATGTAATGACTTTAATTCAGGAGTTTCATCCCAAGCCCGTAGGTAATTATCCGCACACTTCTCTTTGTAATTAGCAAATGGATGTCCGGCATTGGTGTCTATCGTATTTGGTAATAGTTTGCGGAAGACACTGGCGAACCATCGCAGTTTTATCCTCACCGTGTCCCGCCGCAAGTGTTATCACCTTTGAGGTTCCAACCAGCATCTTTGCTGAGTACTCAAAGAAGAATTTAATAGTTCAGCACAAACCTCTGTTGGACGTAGTTATGTAGAAATTAACCAATCCACAGTTCACTGGAACTGATATATTAAAGGTCCAAATATCGTGATTTAATACTCCTCTAACAATTGACGCCATTTAATTGCACGAGAAAATGGCGGACGGAAAACATTTCGTTTACGAAGTGTAATCTACTCTACCCGGGGTAATCTCGTAAGTTTCCGGACAAGGTTCGTCACTAACGTCCTGCGCCAGGGACCAGGAGCAAAAATCAAACATGGCTGACGGTCGTAGAAGAACAGGTCTGGACACTCGCCTGTAAACTTGACCCCCTTGTTGTTTGGCTGCAGTTCACCAAGTTACCGATAATTGGCTCTGTAATCCGGGCGGTCGAGCTCGAACTCCGCCCACTTCCTTCCCAATAAGATAAACAATTTATCAAAACGTATTTTATTTATCAATTTATGAAATGCTTCCTTCGCTCACAATTTTAAATCATGGCTCCTGAAATCTTTATTTGTTTTATTATGTTAACAATGGGAAAAAGTGGGCGGAGTTTGAGTCTGACCGCCCGGATTACAGCGCCAAAAAGTACAACATTCTCGGTAACTTGACAAACTACAGCCAAACAACAAAGGGGGTTAGCAAAATATATTGGTAGATAGGCGAGTGTCCAGACCTGTTCTTCTACGACCGTGTCCTATAGAGATACCCAGCCCATGGTTTCACAAACTTTCCAGGAATAAAATTGTAGGGTTGTCGCTAAGTCCCATAGAGGGAAGAGTAGTTCGGAAATACCGTACGCCAGTGTGGCGCGCCGCGTATAGAAGCGATGCTGTTACCGTCGAGCGTGGAAAGATGAACCTTATTGCTTCACTGTCTCCGCGTATCAAACGCGGAAAATTACGTCCGGTGTATAGCCCTCTTAAGAGTGCGTAGTTGATAAATAAACGCTGATAACATCAACTGATTTCTACGCTTTATTGAAGCCAATATCGATAAAATACTCAATGACAATCCTGGATAATGGTGTTTGCCCACTTTTTGAGTAAATTTTTATTTTGAATTACTCATTCGTTACGTGTGATCTCTTCCGCCGCAGTTAAAATGTACAAGGTTCCGGCGTCAAAGATTGTGCCTTAGAAGTTCGTAACACTGGAAACAATTTTGTTTGAAACGTTGGCTAAAACCATTGTCTAGGATTGCTATTGTTTAATTTTCGCAAATTGGCTTCGAGAAACCTACAGTTATATATGTATTATTTTAGCGTTGAATTATGTACCACGCCCTCTTAAGGACGCAGCCTATTACGCGCTTCAAATACGTTGCAGTGTATTCGTAAATATATTTTTGCGAAATTGTTTCACATGTGTCCATTGCGCCAAGGTAAGGAAATAAAACACACTTCGGCTGTTTCTAAGCCCTCCAACACAGCTGAAAATGGCAATATTCAAACCGCCGTACTTTACAATGTACTAAGCGGATGTGTGTGAAACTCGGACAGCGACGTGCACTGAGTTTTTCTGCAGACTTTCCACCAATGGAATTTCGTCACCTCTGAAGGTCCCGTAGTGAAAATGGATCGGCGGGAATCTTGCTATAGGCTGTTCACGATAAAGTGAGCACTGCGTAAAGTTTTCTCTCAGCCCTCTTGCAGCCATCTATACTATTTTTAATACGGAAACATCCCTGTAACTAAACACCAGTGTAAATGTTTCAACACTCAATAGTTAACATAGATTGGCCTTATAAAACATATTTTTAATTAATTACAAGTTCTGCTGAGTGTTCAGTTTATAGTGAACAGCCTATACTTGAGCGCCTGGCTCCCTGTGGCGATACGGTATCGCTTCTTTATCTCTATCAGTTCTGAGCCTCTAACACTCATGTAAACGGCGCCCTTAAGGGCGCGGTCTACTGCAATTTTCATCACCATTTTTTTATTTTTTGTTTGCACCAGATATATTTTTTTCTTATTTTAGACACGAAATGTGACTCAATTTGGCTCTTATGAAATATTTTTATCTCTCATAGTTTACGCGTAATAGCTTGTTAAAATCATATTTTGCATGTTTCCGTTTTAACGACTACACTAAAACCAACTGATATACCAAATTCAAAAAAATCACAGTGGATAAAGACATTGCAGGCTACAATGCCATGCTCATAAAATTAAGGAATAAAAATTAGTTGTATTTAAAAAAATAAAGTTTTTTTTTATTTTATTTTTAGTTTCAGCATTTTTTTAATTCAAATAATTTTTGTTATTTAATTTTATGAGCATGCCATTGTAGTCTGCAATGTCTTTATCCACTGTGATTTTTTTTTTTAGTTTGGTATATCAGTTGCTTTTAGCGTAGTCGTTAAAACGGAAACATGCAAAATATGACTTTAACAAGCCATTACGCGAAAACTATGAAAGATAAAAAATTTTCATAAGAGTCAAATTTAGTCACATTTTGTGTGTAAAATAATAAAAAAAAATATATAGTACAAATAAAACATAAAATAATGACGATGAAAATTGCGGTAGACTGCGCGCCCTTAAGGTTCCTATCTACCTGTGCTTGATACCATTTGCAGCGAGTTACAAGCGATCATATTTTGAAGAAACATCTCAACGAGCATTAAGTTTGTACATCTACGAAAATAAAACACATTTCAAACAACGTTTCTGTCAGTTTAAAAATTAGGATCGCTTATTAGAAACACGATTTTCAAGACTCTCAAAATGGCTAAAAACAGCTTTTTTAAACTGCCGTATCCACGAAAATTCCAACCGGGTTCGAAAACAAAAATAGAAATAGGCGGTGGAATTTGAACCATAAGTATCGCAAATTAAATAATACGGTCTCCGCATAAAGTCCCATAGGAAGATGAATAATAGTAAAGCTCTGCGCGCTAGTTGTGGGGTTTGCGATTGCGTGTAGAGGCGATATTGCATTACATACGCCGACCGACGTCACTCTTAATGCTCCATCGGTTTTGTGTCTCACATACACCAACGCAGCCTACCTAGATAAGAACCTTAAGGGGTATTGATACCTACCACCTTGGAATTATCTGTTTTTCCTCGATAACTTCAGTTCCAGTCGATGCATCAACATTTTTGTCAACACAGGGCATGGATACAGACTTATTCGTTTTTCTGTAATTGCTGGAACCATAATATATTCATTATTTTGCAACGGGAAACAGCTGAAAAGGAAAAAATTGCTTTATTTACGGGAGCAACTACAGAGGCCACAACATTAACAGAAACAATGCCATATGGATTCCAAAAAGTGAATGAAACAATAAACTATGCCTTGTCAGCGTGAAAAAAGCAAAACAATGTGTCTATTCCCTGATTTATAAGAAAAACCGTAAAACCGATCTGACAGGGCTCAATCCCCCTTAACCACATCCTAGGCGGCAAGAAAGGTCAGGTACTGTGCTCGCACCTGGGTCAGGGGGGGAGGGGGTCCACAGACATCACATGTCCGTAATGCAAACGCGCAGGCAACACAGAGATCCCACGTGGCCTTCAACAGGAGGGAGGAACTCCTTGTTTGCAAGGCTAATGGAGACCGGAGTGCCACCTAACCCCTCTCCATCCCCCTTGCAGATCTTGTGCCAACACAGCCGCCTGCCGGGCAGGGAGTGTCCTGGTTATTAGATTAGCGGGCGCCGGCCGCGTGTCGGCCGCTGTTAATTAACCAGCCAATTAATCAAACTGATCGTGCCTGCGCCTGACTGAGGCTCGTCGCCGGCTTGCATCTCCGCTCCCCCCCCCCCCCCCGGGCCCAGAACACACCGGTGGCTGCGCTAGGAGGCGTCGTGTCTTCGGTGCTCCCAGTCCACAATACCGCCCCTATACCACTGTCTTCGCGCAAGCTGTTGTATAGGAGGCTAGGGATAAAGTCAGCACGTTTGAAACACTAAATATTATTATTTTGCTTCCAAATAATTTGTACTTTCCGGTCAGTTTTTAATGTAACAATCGAATCGTACAGAATGTACCGAATTTAAGGGCGCCGCCTACCTGCGCGTTGGAGGCTCAAAAGCGACGGAGCTGTAAGGTCGACCTTGAACCGCGTATCAATTGCCGCATCGCCTCAACGAGCCAAGCGCTGAACTAGCGTGCAAGCTTCCCGCCGAACCATTTTTTTGGGGTCATTAAGCGGTGACCATATAATTTTATTGGTGGAACTTCTGTAGCACAGTTCAGTGCATATCTCGACCTGAGTTTCGTATACACCCGGTTACTACATTTTGAAGAACGCCTGTCTGAAAAGGTCGTTTTTATCCATGTTGGAGGGCTTAGAAACTGTTTATAATGAGCATGGTGTTGTTTAACAATGACCTTCCGACCTTGTCCAAAGCGTGTTTTCTTTTCGTACGTTGGCACAATAGGCGCACGTGAAATAGTTTCGTAAAAGAAACACACTGCAACGCATTTTAAGAGCGCAGTATTCGGCCCCCTTAAGGGCGCGTGGTCTACCGCAATTTTATCACCATTATTTTATTTTTTATTTGCGCCTGACATTTTTTTCTTATTTTAGACACAAAATGTGACTCAATTTGGATCTTATGAAATTTTTTTTATCTCTCATAGTTTTCGCGTAATGGCTTGTTAAAGTCATATTTTGCATGTTTCCGTTTTAACGACCACACTAAAACCAACTGATATACCAAACTAAAAAAAAAAAACACAGTGGATAAAGACATTTCTCAGGCTACAATGACATGCTCATAAAAATAAATAATAAAATTATTTGAATTTTAAAAAATGCTGAAACTCAACATTTAAATTTAAAAAAGTCAATAATTTAAAAAAATGCAAATATTTTTTTTTCTTTAATTTCATGAGCTTGTCATTGTAGCCTGCAATGTCTTTATCCACTGTGATTTTTTTGAGTTTAGTATATCAGTTGGTTTTAGTGTGGTCGTTAAAACGGAAACATGCAAAACATGGCTTAAACAAGCCATTACGCGAAAACTATGTCAGATAAAAAAATTTCATAAAAGTCAAATTTAGTCACATTTTTTGTCTAAAATAAGAAATAAATTTCTGGTGCAAATACAAAATAAAATAATGGTGATGAAAATAGCGGTAGACCGCTCCCTTAACAATGAACTTCGGAGGCGGCAGTAAATAATATTTTTAATTGTTATTATAGACAACATCGTCGTCATAAGTGTTCACTTTATCGTGAACGACCTGTACCGAACAAGAAAGTGTAGTGAAGAGATTTTTTGGTCAGCACTCAACATCGAGGTCTTCAGGGCTGGCGAGGGGTCACATGATGCGAGTATGGAGCAGCGCCGGAATGAAGGGTACGGGGAGACGGCACGACCCCAAGAAAACCCGCCGACCAGTGTCATGGTCCAGCACGATTTTCACATGTGAAAATCCGAGGACCCACCCCGCCCGGAATCGAGCTCGGATCGCCTTGGTGGGAGGCGAGTGCGCTAGCTACTGTGCCAACTGCGGTACCCTCCCCCCTGCATCCCCACAAAAATGTTGACGTTAAGGTTTTACGTAGCAAGATCAAGTCCACGTGTTTCGCGACAAACTAAGTACTTTGTAATCTATCGTAAAAAATATATAATTTAAATAGAAGAAAAATTTTAACACGCCACAGTTTAAAAACGGATTAAAATTTATGAAATGATTTCTCTTATGAGAATACTTGAAAAGTTTGAAATTAAAAACGTGTTGCACATGCATTAGATAACTGATGCAGTAATAGTTCACCTAAGTCACTAACTACTTTACTGAACTGCAAAATATGTGACTTACTGTGCGAGTTTTCTCAACGATAGTTACAGTGAATACTCCTTACTTCTATTGTATACGCCCTACTTTTATTTCGTTTTATTTCTTAGAATTATTTTATAGGACAAATCATTTTGTAATTTCTAGTCCAGGTGGTTGGGGATCAGAGACTTTCCGAGATGATTCGAAATGTTAAGGGGCCCGCCTCGTGGCACATGTGTTTGTGTGAGTGAGGTATGGTGCTAAGGGCCGACGTCGTATGGGCCATACAACGGTGCGTCGCCTCTACGCTTAAGGCGTGTAGTCTTCGCGAAAAAAAAAAAAAAAAAAAACAAATTTCCTATGGGACTTTAAGTGGTGAGCCTATTGTTTTATTTACGAAATCACTTTACTAAAGTCCAGTGCACTACCCTTAAGTGGTTTCACATGTATTCGGCTAGTATATTTTCCGCTATAGCAGCCTGAAAACCCAGTTTTAACCCATTTTGACGTGCCCTAAAAGGGGATTTATAATACGTGAGTTGTCTTGAAAATACTTAAGGGCAGTCGTCTGAAGTGTGTGTTCTTTTCGTAGAGAAACGGCGTGAACACACGTTTATTAGTTTCGGTGTAAAATGTTTTCTTCAAACACGCTGCAGTGTGATTTTATGGCAACGAGGCGGGCCCCCTTAAGAGTGCGGGTATAAAAGGGGGCTGCAGCAGAGGAGAGAGTATTTGGCTGGCAGGTGCCTGGTGCGATTAAAGTGATAGTGACGAGTGCAAGAAGTATTGGGTTGCGACGAGTGTTCGAGGGTGTCCGGCGAGTTGGACCGCAGCAAGTAGTAGGAAGAAGGCGTTTCTAGGCCACAAAAGATTCATCGGTATTCTTTCATTGGGTACACCATTGTCAGTGACTAGTAAGACTTTCCATGTACCGAGAACTTATGCAGATGTATTATTTAGATTTTATAACCTGTATGTAGATAGTAGTTATTTGTTTTGTTTGACATAATATTGTGATAAATCATTATAGACATAGGTTATTTTTGTATAGATAGTTGTACATAAACTAGGTTAACTTTATTAATTTTCTTTCTTTTATCAAATACCTCCATCCCCAAACGTACCTAGCCCCAACTTGTAACATTAAATGTGGTATATTAAAAATTCTTTTTTTAGAATTAAATATACTAACTTGAATACACCTCACACGAGCTGCTATCAAATAAAATGGATTCCAGTGGGTAAGAAAGCATTACGCAAGTAGCCATACTTAATGAAGTAGTTTTGCATCCCACTTGACCTGACCGCGGTCCTCGTCTTTGCAAATGAATGGTGTTATGCAGGAAGAGAACATTCCACTCTGTTCCCTACGTTTCCCACATGCGAAGTTCGAGAACGTCCCCGCCGGGATTCGAAACTGGACCCCAGTGGTAAGAAACAAGCGGTGATGGAGTGGTTGGTGATTACAAACTTAATCATGGCGAAGACTGAGGTCGGAATACCACCGACCAAGCCTTGCAGTCACGTGAGTATCATGTCTTACCGCGAACATCAATCCGGGACGCTTACGTGCATACACTGACCAGATCTTTATTTCGGGTTTTGAAATGACTCGGTTATTTTACAATCTACGAACGTGACCTTTGAAAGACTCTTGAATTGTGTTCGTATTATAAACGGAACTGTTTTTTTTTTTGTGTCATTGCGAGCGGACGTTGTCGGGTTGCGAAAAAAAAACTCCCAGCAAAACAAAAATAAAAAACAAAAACCAATATCAGTCGCCAACAAAAATGTAACATACGTACAATTATGGGAAATAATGAAGCATCCAATACGTCAGTTGGTACCACTTGTTACACACTCTTTAAAATGTTTCCATATCAAGTTTTTACGCATTCGTTAACTGTTTCATCAATTCGTTTATGAATTACTTCCCCTTCACCCTTCACTAGCTTGGCGAGAGCAGCTTGGCCCCCTTCCTGCTGCTCTTCCTCACATCTCTGGCGTACATTCTCTAGATCACAACTCCTCCTGCCATCCAGTGGTCAGCAAGGCCTGTCCAAGCTCTTCATTTCCTGGCGAGGAGGCGGGATCAAGCAGACAAATCCACGAGCAGCAATCGTCGGCGACGCGATGACCCGTCAACAGGGCAGCCAGGGGAGGTGCTGGGTGATTGATTGTCCTGTCAGGGAGGCTGGAAGTAATACCACTGACCATGGGTTTGGAACCAATGGCGAAGGAGGGGGGGCAGAGGGGGCATATGCACAGGGGCCCCGGAAATAACCAACAAGGACTCGGCTTCGGTCGGATCTGTTAAGTATTATTGAGAATTTGTACATTAACACGTACCAATTATTGCCAATTAATAATGTTATATGTGATGCATACCCGAATCCAATGGAAATATGAATTAAAATGGGGAGGGGGAAAAGGGTAGAGTTGAGATGGCAAAGGACCCCGAAGATTTATTTGCATAAGGGCCCGGAAATCCTATCGACGACACAGCTCCTGCCATCGCGACTCCATTTCCCCTGCGATGTTATTGTATTGTGCACAGACCTATTGAGAGGAGCTAGTAAGCATATGTGACATTCGCATGGTCACCCTTCCAGGTGAACTTTAAAACTATGTTTGCTGTCGTGGTGAACTCTCACGCACTTCTTTTAGAAGTAGTACGCCATCAAATAGCTTTAGAGCAGGCAAGGTCCATCTTGCATTCACTCCCGATTGTTTACTCACATTCCCCACTCTTGTGGTCTCACATGTAACCATTTAATAATCTCATAAGTTCTTGGGGTGTCGAATTATCGATATTTTGATTAATAGTATCTGGTCCTCGTGACTTACCAAATTCAAATGCATGTAGAACAATACCTACAGGAAAAGGAGACGAATTTATTTAGGGGAAAGCCATGGCAGTACTCCTAGCAGCTGCGAGTTCTGGTGTGGTCGTATTGTTAAAATACGTAAATTCACACAAAAAACTACATACCTCGAAACAAGTATTGTGAAAGACATCACTTAGAATTTCGTACTATCACGTTTCCATACTCAGTCGCCTAGGTGATACTAGAATGAATGTCGTCAACGTTTTCAATACTGAAGGACAGGCCGTGTGCGATACTGTTTGTTCTCGGTGATCTTGGAGGCCGCAGTGGCTGAATGGTCAGACCAAGGTAACTCGGGTTCGACTCCCGGCGGGGCCTGTCCCCGGAATTTCGAATGTGGGAAATCGTGCCGGACGATGTCGTTGGTCGGCGGGTTTTCTCGGCGACCTCCCATTTCCCCCGCCCATTTATTCCAGCGCTCCTCCATACTCACCTCATGTCACCCCTAGCCAGCGCTGAAGACCTCGATGTTAAGGATAGTTCAAGTGAGAAAAAATCGTAATTTTATATTTGTATGAAATAGGGTTAGTTTTGCAGACGTTACTCGGGAGTACATTTTCGTCATTAAAAAAAAATTAGTTCAACCAATTTTCCCATAATGGCACTTCAAAGTCAAAATTTGCATGTTTTTGGTTCCGCAAAAACCGATCAACATTAATAAATAAAAAAATTCACACTGAAACAACGTGTTTTAAAAATTATTACATAATAAATGTGTATTTTAAAAAAAATTCTGAGATTATGAATTTTTTGCCTATTTTGTCAATTTTTTTAAATACAAAAATATTTTGTAATGGATTTTAAAACATGTAAAGCAGTAACCGTGACATGTAGTTTCAGAGTGATTTTTTTTTTCATTTAATTATGTTTACATATTTTTGCTGCTTGTAAGAACTAAATACGAGCAAATTTTGACTTTGAAGTGCCATTATGGAAAAACTGGTTGAGCTAAATTATTTTGTAAATGGAAAATGTACTCCCAAGTACCGTCTAAAAACTAACACTTTTTCATATAAATATAATATTACGTTTTTTCCCTACTTGACGCTGACCAAAATTTCTCACTCGCTCAGTGGTCTTGACTATATATTTTTCCTGACAACATGGGCGGCCGGCGTTCAAACCTAATGTTTAAGGCTCTTAAATGTTTAATCCGGAGCAGGCCATAGACACTCTATAGCGATCAACACAACGCGTACTTCATTTCCGATTAGTTATTGTTTCATTGACCAGTCCAGTAACGGCATAACAATAACCAATAGTTTCTCGTACTGCGAGAAACATATCGATCATAATGTTATGAATGTATTGTTCCACGATTACAAATTAAAATATTACAATAGCTCAATAATACACTTAAGGCCATGCTCCATTGTTTCTACCGTTTTGCGATATTAATAATTAATTGTTTACGTTAAAACGAGAACAGATATCGCAAATATATTTGGCAGTTTTGTTAAAAATATTTTTTGCTGCAATAGATAACTTTTCAATACAGTATATTTATACGGTTTCAACTAATTAGTCAATTAAAGAAGTTTCGTTAGTTACATATTTAGCAACAATCAATGTATTTACTTTCCTGAAAAAAAAAGAATAACCTACTTGGAGAAAACCATTTTAAACCAAACAGCCAAACAAATTTTTGATACCTGCTCTCGTTAAGGCTAAAAATATAATAGTCAAGATAAGGGGAGCTTGGCATTACGTAAATATTTTACAGTAAAACCTACTTATTTTCGGCATCATGTTGCTGGTATAGTGTTGTCAAACTGGTGTAATGACGGATAATGCTAGCAGAAAATCGTGTCGGGAATAGGATTGATTACGTTTATTTAGAAAAGTTTAATGTTATGCATAAAATGTGTGAATTTTTTATTGATTTGAGTTGCAAATAACAATGAATAAACTTGTTGCGTCTTAACCTACTTTTGTGAATAGTATTTGGAAGTGTTTGCACGTGTGTGTTAGTACACGCTAAATTTTTTTTGTAAAATTTACAAGGAATTTTACAAATCTTTGTAAAAGTACAAAGATTTTCTTTGTAAAATCATTAATTTACGTAGTTACAAAGGTAATCTTTGTAATACTACAAAGGAATTGTTTGTACCTATACCGACAGTTTATGCACTGCAAATTATTTTGTAAAATATGACAAGGCCATTCTTCGTAGTTGTACAAACTTTTGTAAATGTTGAAAAATACTCCGTGTAAAATTATTAGTTTATAATGTTAAAAGGATTTTGTTTGCAAAAAAAAAAAAAACATAGAAAAAATGTGTAGCCTACAAAAATCGTAAGTTCGCCGGAAATTACTTGTGCAAAGAACACAACCTCTGAAAAGTATTTTTCTTGAATAAAGTGAATGATTATATCATTTGCATGCTTTAAAAGAAAGAATTATTTCTGAACTGTACATTAAATGTACACAAATAAATGAAGACATTTCGATACATAAGTCACAGTGGTCTAGTGGAAAGTCAAAGAACACGGTGCCACGTATCCAGAACAAACTTTCTGCCCACAGGTGAACTCAAATTTAGAGAAATACATCCGATACGGACATTCCAACGTATCTACGTGCGGCAGCTTATGTTTTTGTAAACGACCTTACTCCCACGCAAGCATTGGACTGGCCTCGGACGACAAATGCGAAGTATGTGGATCCCGTGACACAGCCTAGCACAGGGTGTTAGACAGTGTGTATTCTCGCCCGATATGGTATTGTAGAGCCAGTGATTTTTGGTGGGAAGAATACTGCAACAACTTGTTTCAATGCCTTACGTGCACACCTGCAACTCTGGCCCGTGGTTATTGGCAGAATATAATAGGACAGGGGTGTGCCTCATTTGACTGTACCAACCAGAACACTGTTACCGCGACACCACACGTCCGTGATGTGCATGTCGGACCCTGTGGCGCCGAAAGTTACAAACTGCCAATCACTGACCATGAAGCAGAGAAACAGGTGTTCACATAAGGCATTGACACAAATTGTTGCAGAATTCTTTTCACCAAAAACCACTAGCTCTAGGCATTGGTGTCGCAGGCTCATTGCACGACTGTTAAATGCTCCGCTTCAAGATGTGTGTGCGGACAGAATATGTTTCCTAGATTTTTCTATATTTCCTTCTGTCAAACGAAGAGCAGCAGTGTGGTTGGTGATGAACCTCATAGAACGCCAGTGCCGTACTTACTCCGAGATTTTGTAGCGCAGATTCGCAATGCAAGATGGGCAATGATCAGCTCCCTTAGACGGCGATATGGCCACTATCTGATCATGTTTTAAATGTATACCATTTCACAAGATTGTATGTTACGTTCACCTGAATTTGTTATGTTTAATTTCTTGTACTACAGATATTCTCTCTTGAGCCACTGTCCCTATAGCCTTTTCATATATGTACTCAACCAGTCTTTGTATGAGCATTTATATTACGTTAATAATACTAAAAAAGAATGGTAAAATGTGTACATTCAAAATATGGGGAGAGTGGTTCGAATCTCAGCACCTCACTAGATTTTTTTAAAATTGTAACATACCACGATATCTCGTGGAGATTACAGTATGTAAATGAGAGTCCATGTTGGAGACGTTAAGACATTTATGCACATATTAGTAATTTTAGTAACTCGGTAAAACCCTGGCATGTTATTTTAAGGTAGTAAGATTTAAAATCATTTATTATGCTGTTGTAATGTATATTGTGTTAAGTATAATGTAAACATAATTACTCTCTGTATTAATAGAGTGTGTTACGGCAGAATAGAGCGGAGAGAAAAACATTTAG
>PNEQ01035569.1:0-21985 GCA_003012365.1 Medauroidea extradentata | reverse complement strand
ATTTTAACTACTTTTTCTATTAACTTAGAAGATGCTGGAAGGATACTGATCGGTCTCAAATCTTTATATTCCGTAGGTTTTGTGGACTTGGCAATAGGTATTATTTTAGAATATTTCCATTGTTTTGGAAAAACAGAGTTTCGCAATGAGTAATTTACAATGTGGGACAAAATAGGAATGCAAAATGGAGTGCACATTTGGATCATTTGTATGCTTAAGTCATCTATTCCTGTCGCAGTTGTTTTTATAGTATTAAGTAATTTATAAATCTCACTTTCACATATTATTGTTAGATCCATTCCCGGTTGATTTCGAGGGGCGTACGTTACAGTAGCAGAGTTTGGAAATTGATTTGCGGAAGAAATGAAATAGCAATTTAGTTCGTCTGGTTTTTGTAGCTCGGGAGGAATCTCTATGTTGTTGTTGATCATTATGTTTAGTTTTCTCAGATCATTCCACAGATTTTTTGGGGTTTTATGTTCATTTGTTTTTACAGTGAAGTAGTCTAATTTTGCTCTACGAATATAATATTTAACATTATTTCGTAATGTTTTATAAGTTGCGTGATGCTCTTCAGTTTTTGTTTTAAGGTACTTTCTCTTGGCTAAGTCTCGTGCTTTCATTTTATCACGTATCTGAGAAGTCATCCAAGGGGCGTTCGTGGTTTTTCATCGAATCAGTTTCTTGGGCGCATATCTATCGAATAGTCGCGTGACAGTGTTGTTAAAGTTTGTCAACTTCTCGTTGATTGTACTAGCCTCTAGGTCATCGGACCATGTGATATTGCTCAGCTCGCGTACAAATAACTCTGGGGCAATTTTACGGTAATCACGTATTCATTTGTATTTATTTATGGGTTTTGGGACAGACATTGAGTAGCTTAGGTAGACAAGATTATGATCTGTAAATCCAAGGAGTTCATATTGACCCGTGTCAAGTACTTTATTATGTTTTTTTTACAATGGCAAGATCAATCAATGTTTCCGTTGTCAGAGTTATCCTGGTTGGGTTACTAACAAGCTGTGTAAGGTCAAATGTTTGTAATATATCATTTAGGAATTTTGTATCAGAGTTGGTTTTTTTCATCACGTTAATGTTGAAATCACCTAAGACAATTACATCATCATACTCTGTTAGAAAACATTCTACCGCTGATTCAAAAAATGTCAGTTCCCGGTATGAAACATTAGGCGGTTTATAAAGTGCTCCAAGCACTGTTACATTATTTTTATATTTTATTTCAACGAAAAGCTGCTCTAGATTCGAGTTAGACATGTCATCAAAACTCAGTTCCCTGGAGCATAGATTGTTGCTAACATACATAGCCACACCACCCCCTGTCTTTCCCTTTATCCTATCGCATAGATACAATTAAAATCCTGGTATTTGTATTAATGAAGACGGCAATTGTGGTCGCAACCAGGTTTCAGTTATTGCAAATACATGTATAAGATTACCATTAATTATACTCCGTATTTCGTCTATATTACGCATCAGTGATCTGACGTTTAAAAGACAGAGTCTGAGGTGCTTGCCATCACTACGTGTTGTGAAGCACATGTTGGCATATTGTGGTTGTGGATGCGGGCTGTCATCACCTGTATAATCCCCTGTCCTGTTCCAGCTGGACTCCCCACTCCTGGAGTTCGCACCAGAGCCTGGGTCACTGCTACCTGCCATTGTCATGACTGACTAGGGGTGGCCAAATGCCACGACTGCTAAACGACTGCCTGGCACTGTTTTGGCGGAACATAGAAATGTTAGATGTGAATTTAGACATAATGGAAAGTACAATAATTATCACTAACATATGAGAATTTAACAATAACCACACAAGAAATTAGTGCCTTATATAACAATTAAATAATATATACCTAATGTGTGGAGAAAAATAAGTACGTATAAGTAATAGTAACAAATGAAAAAAAGAAGAAAAAATGTTTAACTTGTGATAGGCTTAGTTAATAAGTTTGAACTGTCAGTAATGAGATAGCTGATAGTTCAGTCTAGATTCCTTACAAATAATAATTAACATCAACATGTAAATATGACAAAACAAAAACTTACAAATAAGGAGAAGTGGTGTAATTTTTTCTCAAAAAAACTAAGCCGGATCAGACTGGATTGGAGCCCCCTGGCTGTCAGGCGTACGGATTCTCTTCTACACGTGAGTAGTTACTTCCCTCTTATTTCCTTGATTGCAGCTAAGTCATCTTGGCAGGTAACACGGTGTCAGACTTGATTCACTTGCACTAGTACAACACCATCAATAGTCCACACGTTTTTGAGGCCGAATTTGTCGATGGCTTGTTTTAGCAGCTGCTGCCGAATCGCCGTCAAGTCTTCCCGTATCGTCACACTAGAGCCTCGCAGACGTTTCTTGCTGAAGAAGAACTCACTTCGCTTCTTGTAACTGAGAAATTTTACAATCAACGGTCTCGGAGCACAGTCCTTCTTAAAGCCGACACGATGACTCCTGTCAATGTCAGTAGCGTCAAGTTGCACACCGATCCGTTTTGCGACGTCTGAGACTAGTTCATCGGTACGCTCACCAGCTGATTAAAGTAGACCGAACACTCTAAGGCTTGTCCTGCGCTGATACTGTTCTAAGTCGTCACATTTTTTTAACAGTTTTGAGTTTAGCAATTTCACTTCACTTTCTAGCCTTTGAACATTTTTCTTTGCCTCCTTGTAGCCGCTAATATTGAAGCCCAGCGTCTCCTGTAGAGTATGCAATACTTTGGTCGTGACGACCTCAGTGACTGTATCTGCTATTAGCTTCATATGTTTTCTGACCTTTGAATCTTCTCAACAGCTTCCTGCACTAACATCTGCACCTCCTCAAGATTCAGATCACACCTCATTCCAGTCGGCTGGGATGCGCCGCTTGCTGTTGTAGCCTTCTGCTCAAGCCCTTCAGAGTTCGTGCTTGTTCCGCTTGTCTTCATAATTTTATTATCAAAAAATAACACAGAAATACGATTAACCACTGTATAGTCAGTCTGCAGGAATACTTAACGCGATATGTTCGACGTGTAAAATATACTTTCAGCGTGTCAACTGCACTGGAACCACCTGCTTGAGTCTAAGTTTACAGAGAGCTCCTCGCGCGCGTCTCTACACTTCCGCCATCTTACTCAACAGTAGTATCTAAGTTGCAGAACCAGGACTTAACACCTCAATGTTGGTGTACAGCAAGGCAGGAGTACAGCAGAACACTTTCAGTTAAGCGCCTAAGGAGATAAGGAGATCGTTAGTAGGCAAGTAATTAAAGACAGTGGCGGAATTACGTAAATATTTTGGCGGAACTGGACCAATTGGGGGAGACGCGGGATGAAGGACAGAGACGGAGACCACTGGCGGGGTTCATACATCACGAGGGACGCAGGGGGAAGGTTGGAGTGGTAGTCAGGCGCGAGATGACCGAGGCGCTGCGGGAAGTCAGATTAGCATGCGAGGAAGTCAGATTAGCATGCGAGGAAGACCTGGGGGTAGCGGATACCACAACGTTGACAACGGGTATTACTGAGGGCACTGCGGACATCACCCGGAGCAGAGCGGTGAGCGGCTGGCGAGGGATGAGCAGACGCGAGAGGGGAAAGGCGACGAACAGGGCGGATTGCAACACAAGTCAGTCCACGACATCGGTAGCGTGGCGTCGCAGAGTACAGATGGCCAGGGGCGACCACGGCAATCACGTGACAGCGAGGGAGCGCGACAAGGCAGGCAGTCGGAAAACGGCTGGGGTCGCGCAGCTTAGGTGGCAAGGCCAGCGTGACCAGTATCACAGCGAGAGGGAAAGCAACTACCACCATGACAGCGGAGAGGAAGTTTCTTTTGGAAGAAAGCGAGCTGGGCATTGATGTGATCAACGTGCCAGATTTACGAGGAATTGTAGGGACACATGAGATAGATGTGTTGTTTGATAGCGGGGCAGAGATCTGCGCTATCAGCCAACAGCTGTATGACATGTTGCGGAAGGAAGGAATGCAGTTCCCTACCTTTTCAGTACCTCGAATCACTAAAGTGTGTGCAACGAAAGGAAAGGAGCGTAAAGTGAGCAAGCAGCTCTATCTAAGAATTAAGTTCAGTAAACACACGTATGAAGTAATTTGTCTAATAGTGCCACAGTTGACGAGAGGTCATAATAGGAACAGATTTCATGCTAGAAAAGAACGTGGTAATTGATTTCACGCCAGTGATAATCCAATTCGGCGGGGACAGCATGCCTATGTTGAGGAAACCAAGTAAGTGGCAGAAGGAACACGTGTCGCCCAGAATAGAGTTAGCGTGTGAGGAAGACCTGGAGGAGGCGGAGAACACCCTGGCGTGGGTAGGGGTTCCGGAAGCGAGAGTGGGTCGCTTGACGGCAAGTCGGGAGAGGACCTGGAAGACGGAAGTAGAAAGCGTGCTAAGCGGGTATCAAACCAACGACTCGAGGGAGAAGGAAAGTTTACGCAGCCTAGTTCACGATTTTAGCGACGTACTTTCAGGAGAGTTAGGCCAGACTAGTGAGTACGTAGCAAGGATACCTGTCAGCGATGACACGCCGTTTAAACAAAAGATGTACCTGATTCCGTGGTCGTGCAGGGAGGAGGTCGACAGGCAGGTGGATGAGATGATGACTAGCAGAGTGATTGAGAGAGCAAACAGCCCCTTTGTCAACCCGCTAGTGTGTGTTAGGAAGCGAGATGGCAGCGTGCGAGTATGTATTGACATTAGAGCTATAAATGCCCGTATAGTACCTGAGAGGCAGTCTCCAGGGGAGCCGGAGGATTTTTTTGCAGCTTTTAATAATACCAAGTATATTAGTACGATGGATTTAAATAAAGGACTTTGGCAGGTGCCACTACACGCAAGCGACCGTAAGTACACCACCTTTTTGTATCGTGGTAATGTTACCAGTTCCGGGTTCTGCCATTTGGACTAACAGTATAGGAAAATTTTGTAGAGCTGGCCACAGTAGTGCACTCGTACGTGGATGATCTACTAGTGGTGAGTGGGAGTTTTGACGAACACGTTGATACGTTGGAGAGCTTGTTTACCAGGCTTAGGATAGTAGGGCTCACGCTTAAATTAAGTAAGTCGTCGTTTCTGAGGAGTGAGGTTAGGTTTTTAGGGTTCGTGTTGGATGCATCAGGAGATTAGTGAGTTGCTGCAAGTTATGCAAGAAAGCGAAGTTTCCCAACCGGACCTGGGAAGGGCCGTGGAATGATATTATTCCGGAAGGACCGCTGGACTTGGTAGCTATTGACTTGTACGGGCCGTTGCCTAAATCGAGAGGGGGAGTGCAGTATTTGCTAGTCTTCCTGGATGTATTTACCTAGTTAGTGAAGTGTTACACTCTCAAGCGCGCGACTGCAGCAGCATGTGTAAGTAGGCTACTGAACGACCACTTTCCGCAGCACGGGAAACCTAGGAGAATACTGAGCGACCACGGTACTCAGTTTACGTCCGACGAGTATAGGTGGGAGATGTGAGGCGGCGGCGACGTTGTGTATTCTTCGATCAGGCACCCACAGAGTAACCCTGTGGAACGTTGTATGAGAGAGATAGGGAGGCTTCTTAGGACGTATTGCCACAAGCGTCATAGTAGTTGGGCTGATGAGGTGCCATTATTAAATGAATTTCTTAACATGCAGGTACACAGTAGTACGGGGTTCGCACCCATAGAGCTTGTAAAGGACACAGTATTGAGGGAGCCATTGGCAGCTAGTATAAATTTTTCGCAGTCCGTACAGCCGGTGAGAGGACCGTTTGAGGAGCGTCAGGGAAAAGTTGAAGGCAGAGGCGGACAGGAGAAATAAACATCAGACAGCGCGGGGGGTGATGTTCGTCGTAGGGGAGCTAGTATTGGTAAGGGTAGTCGAACGTAGCCAGTTCATTAAGAAGGAGACTAAAAAGTTGTTTCTGGCATATGAGAGGCCATTCCATATATCTAGGGTAAGCGGACCAAATGCGTGGGAGTGGGTGAACGTAAGTGATGACGTGATTAAGAGCACCTATAATTCCTATTTGTTGAAGCCGTTTGGTAGTTCGAAAGAGTAGGGCAGGGAGCTAAGGAGTGTTATAATTTAAAGCACAGAGAAAACCTTCCCGGCTGTGGCGCACAGGGTGACGTACCACGGGGCAGAGACGAGTGCGACAGAAAAAAAAAGGGGGGAGAAAGAAAGAAAAACTCAGGGTTCATGGTAGTCACTAGAGGCAGTTCCTATTGTTAATGTGTTGTGTAAGGTCGAGTTAAGTTAAGAAGAATATGAGGAAAGATAAATTTGGCAGTTGAAGCCATAAACAAGTTGTGTGGTTCTTACTATTGTTATTGTTCATTTAAAAAAAAAAAAGAGAAAAAAATTTTGCCTCTGACGCTATGATGCCATCTGTATGTGTGCATGTATAGCTATTCGACGTAGGATAGAAGTCCATAGGTAACTGGATGTTGTATTGTAGTAGTGAGGTGTGAATGGGATCTCGGGTAATACGAAGCATCCCGCGATTGGTTAAGAATCGGTCCTTAAAGGCAGGATGCAGACATCTGATTCAAATGCTGACATCACCGAAGAACTTACCATTTTGTTGTTAGTAGAAAGATCAGTTAAGGATTCTTTGCCGAATCTTTCTGGAGTTTATTAGGTACTTGCCCTACACACCCTATTTAAATTTTCCAAATTTGTTTGTTGTGCGGAATTGTGGCTTCGTGTTGGCATAAGCGTAACGTAACCATAACCTTAAGGGTGCAGTCTATCGCAATTTTCATCGCCATTTTTATATTTTTTATTTGTACCAGATATTTTTTTTTTCTTATTTAAGACATAAAATGTGACGAAATTTGGTTCTTATGAAATTTTTTTATCTCTCATTTTTTTGCGTAATGGCTTGTTAAAGTGTTTCCGTTTTAACGACTACACTAAAACCAACTAATATAACCAACTCAAAAAATCACAGTGGATAAAGACATTGCAGGCTTCAATGACATGCTCATACAATTACAGAATAAAAATTATTTGAATTTTAAAAAAATGCTGAAACTGAAAATACAAATTTTAAAAATGCTATAATTTTTTTTAAAATACAAATAATTTTTATTCTTTAATTTTATGAGCATGTCATTGAAGCCTGCAATGTCTTTATCCACTGTGATTTTTTTGAGTTTGTTATACCTGTTGGTTTTAGTGTAGTCGTTAAAACGGAAACTTGCAAAATATGACTTTAACAAGCCATTACGCGAAAAATATGAGAGATAAAAAAATTTCATAAAAGCCAAATTTAGTCACATTTTGTGTCTAAAATAAGAAAAAAAATATCTGGTACAAATAAAAAATAAAATAATAGTGATGAAAACTGTGGTAGATTGCGCCCTTAACTTCCGTAACTTTGAAATACGTTTGTACGTGGTTTTTCGGCGTCAGCATAGGTCTAATGGGATCCCGAGATGCTTCGTGGAGCACTAGCTATAATGGAAGGGTGTAGGTTAGATGTCGCTCGGTGCTTGGGGAACCTGGCTTGCCGAGTGTAGTGCGTCGAGATCACCGGGTGTTAGAATTAAGGAAGGACATGCCAGTAGTATCTAAGTTGCAGAACCGGGACTTAACACCTCAATGTTGGTGTAGACAAGGCAGGAGTACAGCAGAACACTTTCAGTTAAGCGAGACGTAATTTCCACAATAACTTATGTGTTAAACCTGTTAATTTACGAGCGGTGGGTTGAACCATAATTATGAGTAAGTTCTGTTAACAATTTGAGTGTAATGTGTGACAGGTGAGAGCATTCAGGGCTGAGGAAAGTGTAATCGTGTATGTGGAATCATTTGTTATTGTTTTCATTGAAGGGGAGAAGCCATCTTGTAACTTTTCCTTCTTGTTAGTTGCCCAGAGATATGTACAGTCTCAAGAATCGCCAAGCGCGATGAAGTTGTGTAAGTAGAGACTGGGATGTGATTTCTCAGATGGAACAATCATTTCAATGAGTTTAGGAATGCTCTCCGTAGGTAGAATGCTAACGTATGGAGATTGTGCTGTAGTGCGCCATCTCTGGGCACTTCCGGAGAGAAGTGAGGAGGATGATGGGAGTCCAGCATCCCGGATGTTCTTTTTTTTTCCTTGCTAGCTGGATGTGGAAGGGATCGGAGGCGTGCGGGGAGAGCTCCCGTGGGCGAACGTGCCATGGAGATCCTTTAACATTGGGGCAATAGCATTCTTTTTTTGGTAGCATGAACCATCGGGCTGTGCAAATAATAATAATGATCCGAGTTTAGCTATTTAGATTTGCAGTATAAGTTGGATGTAAGCCTTAGATGAGAGCCCACCGCATGTGTTGTACAGGGATCTCTAACTGTGTTTTTGAGGTCGAATATGTGAATTCAATAAACATCATGCGACCGAATGGTACCTTCATCATTTATTGGCAATAACGATCTTTGGGTACACCTAACAAGGTAAAAAAAATTGATTGGTTTTCCGCTCTTCTCTTCTCGGATCCACGACGCTGAGGTAAGAACTTGCGACCCTACCACTGAAACTACAGCTAGCTGAGGGCATGTTAAATCTAATAACATTCTACAGGCAAATTACAGAGGGCGCGTTTGTGGAAGAACGTGGTCAGCGTGGACGCCACGAACTGCTGTATGTGTGTGAAGGGGAGAAGTACCACGTGTTGTTCATCTGGTTTGAAGAAACAATTTACATAAAACACAAACTTTGCATTGCGAAATGAACTGTATGTAGACATGTTGCCACTGACAAAAAAACGAAAGTGTTTTCATATGTAACAAATTGCTTTCATGCAGTAAGATATAGAATACGTATTGTGTGGAAATTCACTTCTGCTGAAGTGTGAAGATGTGACTTTATTACACATTAATTTGTACTTAAAATAACTTAAGTTTTGTAAAAATAAATTATAGTATGTGGGGAATTTTACTCCGCCATTTTGTGCACTTCTGATCACAGCCGAACGCCTGGTCCGATGGACAATACTCCTTTATGAAAACTAAGTAGGTTATCACAGGATGAGTGAATGTGAAATACTTGCATACAAAAAGTGAATCAGGCTTATTTTTTACATGCATTCAACCTCAACCCGGCTAATCTGTGGTAATCTGGAAAACCAGGTGACGTGACTACAAGAACTAGGCTTACTACAGAAGGTTACTCATATGTATCTCGTTAATGATTTTTATTACTTTGCAATGTTTTGTTGTAAGCAGTTATTTTTTCGTTTTCAAGTGGCATATTTTAATTTTTAAGCACTAGAAAGGTTGTTAAAATTATTGTTGTAAAAATATCGTGCCTACAAAATCTGTCACTGAAATTGAATAATGACTTAAATAATGAACGATGTAGACAAATGTTCCGATGAGAAGTGTGTTTGAAGTTCCATATATACCTAACCTACAGTTTCAAGTTTCAAAAAATTTTAGTTACGAAGCAGACTCAAGAAAGTAACCTTTTCACAACTTGGGGGTTGACTGTAAAGTATTTACCGACAACTATGCAAGTTACAAACAATTTGCATTGTATTCGAAAAATTTTAATATTTCATTAAAAAACATTTGGACATGAAAATTCACCATTCACACACCCCCTGGTGTTTATGGACCATTTGCAGTAGCTCTGCAGAGACAAAGATGGGAACTCCCGGACCCATTATGTATGCTGCTATTAATTCTGCAACAGCAGTAGCTCAGTTTGGAGCGGTACTACGAAAGAGTTATGTAGACTCTACATAATGTGATGTAATGTTATTATAGCTTCATAGTGAGGACTGGCCAGAAATTTACGGCCCTTAGCTAATCCTACAATTTAAATCTCGCTACTAACCTTTTAATGGCGAGAGCCGAGACCGTAATGGGTGACCCTAAGGCTATGCCGGACTGGCCTAGCCCCCTGAACAAGCTTCTCACAACCGCAACCCCTCCTGAATTACAATAGCCCGTTAGTGCGGAAGTACAGTAATCTCCTGGTTTACGAGAGATTTACATTCTGTAGTAAGTTTTGTAACTCAAAGTTTTCATAGGTTGAAATTGTAGGTTAGGTAACTAAAGAACTACAAACACAATTCTCGCCGAGACATTTACTTACCTCGTTTATTATTTACAGCTGTTATTCAGTTGTAGAAAACTATTTTATAGGCTGCATTATTTTTACAGAATTAAATTTAAAAACATATATGGTGATTAAAAATTAAAATACACCACTTGTAAAAAACAACTGCTAATAACAAAAAAGTGTAATGTAACAAGATTAATGAGATACATATAAGTAACCTTCTGTAGTCAGCCTAGTTCTCTCAATCATGTCACCAGGTTTCCCAATCACCACAGATTAACCAGGTTGAAGTTGAACGTTTGCAAGAAATTAGCCTTAATCAGTTTTTAGATGCAAGCATTTCATTTGACATTCACTCATCCCGTGATAACTAGTGACTTTTCACAAAGGAGTATTGTCACTCGGGAGGGATGCTCAGATATGTTTGGAAGTACGCAAAATTTCGGAACAAAATTCCCCAAATACTATCATTTATTTTTACTAAACTTTATTTTATTTTACATACAAATGAATGTGTACAAAGTCATGTATTTACACTTGCGCAGAAGTGAATTTCAACACAATACACATTCTACATTTTGCTGAAAGCAATTTGTTCTGTACCAAAAAACTTTAGTTTTATTGATAGAGGTAACATGCCTACACACTATTCAACCCAAGGAAAACACAACGCAATTTTTGTGTTCACAACACATTTACTGTTCATAAATTGTGTCTTTAAAACTAGATGAATGACCGCTAACTACATTTGAAACAACAACTGTGAAATTAGGCATCATTACAAAACCAAAAATATTACATTCTTCCACATTTGTGACATTACAGAATGTGTGGTGAGGTTATGACAAATGATACTTTTGGTCACACTTATTGTAACGATAAATGTGAGCGAGTGGTGAAGTATTCAGTCACTTCCTCTACCTATTACAATTTGTATAAAATACTTTTTCTTATTTCAATTAAAACCTTTAAATTGCTTGATACGGTATACGGGATGACACAACAGGAATCAATAACTTGGTAATTGGGGACATACGTAATTTAAGTTTTCAAAATTAAATATAAAGTACAGTCCGGTTTTTAACATAGAGTCTTTTCTGTAGTTATCTGGCTTGTTTAGTTTCAAATTTACCGTAGTATAGTTGTAATTAATTTTGTTGATGTAACATATTCTTGAATTTCTCTTGTTTTTTAAGTTTTGGCAGATTTGAGTAGTTTATTAAATTTTCCTGGTGAAGTGAGTAACTTATTGTGTTGCAAACATCTCCAGGCTGTAGGATTTCTGGCGTCGATGTTGCGGTCAGATCATTAGCTTTATGGAATTTCTCAGTGACGCAGTTGATTGACGACGTTGATCAGTTTTTACCTTGTCTGCTTTGAGTATTGCGCCATGGAAATACTCCCTTCCGTTTGCAATTTTGGTCCTCAATTAACAATTTTTGGTTTATTTTGTGTGTTATTATGCTTTAAAGTACATTTTTTCATTTTCGTTACTTGGGACCTTGTTGCATCACTCCCGCCGAAGTGTGCAATTAGCTACTATGTCCATTGTCATGGGACCCGAGTGTGATTCACACCAGTTGTGGTTGAGCACAAAGTTTAAGCAGTTGATTGCAATTCGCAACTAGAGTTGTTGTTTTGAATTAAGATCAGTGATTATTTGTGCTAAAGGACATGGTAGCATTGAAGTATAAGAGTTGAATTTTGGTTAATTTTACACTAGAAATGATCGCTCATGTATGTCAAATAATGTAACTAAGGAACTGCTTAAACGGAAAATAAAATACAGTATGAGTGAAACTCTTTTCTTTTAGATAACTAATCCTGTGTAGTACTCCACGTCTCAAATATTGAAAGAGAACCTCAAAGTTTTCGACAATAACCTTAAAAATTTTCTACTACTGTCGACTAGTATAAGAGCACAGCAGCAGAGAGCCCCGCTACATCTGGCACCCGAACAAAGACAAGGAATTTTAAGTACCTCAGGGATCCTAGCAACTATGACGAGGGCAATAAACATTGGCGACGTGAGTAGTAAACATTGGCGACGTGGGTAGTAAACATCGGCTGTACCAAGCAACGGCCGCTGAAGACCTCAATGTTTAGTGGTGACCAAAATCTCTCTCTCTCTCACCAAGCAATGGCAATGTCGATTAAAGGTAATATAACAATGAAGAGAAGAAAGAAGTCAGTAGACGGTTAGTGTCTCAAGAGTTTAAGAATGATTTTTAAGTGTGAAGAATGAAGTTCTTTATATAGTTTTAACGAATAGTTAATTGTTTCTTATTTGTAAAAAAAAATGTAAGGTTAGGCTTGCGGTAGGCCAAGGCCTATATAAACATTATAATTGAGTGGACATAAATTAGGAACACGGTTAACCAGGAATTAATGGAGTTGTTTTAGAGCATGATTGAAGCTTATAACAGAACATTAGAAGAGTTTAGTGAAGTGTGGAAAAGTAATTCGGAACAAATGAACAAACAAATGAAGCAGGCATATGGGGAAAATCGTGAAGTTAAAAAGGTAGAAAGTGAAGGTTTAGAATTTGAATCAGAAATAGGAGAAGTATAATTAAAGGTAGAGGATGTATAGGAGGTGCAGAACAGTAAAGCTGAGGCAGAAGTGATAGATGTTGAAATTACTGAGATTTTAGTAAACAGTAAAGGTATTAGTAGTGGTGATGAAGAAATAGTGATAGTGAGAGATTCTGGTCAGCGTTTAACATTGACGTCTTCAGCACTGGTGAGGGGTGACAATGTGAGTATGGAGCAGCGCCGGAATGAGGGGGTGAGTGAAACAGGAGATCCCCGAGAAAACCAGCCGGCCAACGGAATCATCCAGCACGATTCACACACGCGAAAATCAAGAGACTACCCCGAAGGAGATGTTGAAGAAATTAAGGAGACTTAGCTCAAAGAAAATTTATTAGAGGGTACACAAATTGACAAGGGTGAAATCTGAGAACAATAACCTTTCAGACCCAACAAGTTCAGCATAGTCAATAAATGGGTGGAGGTGCAGAGATGCAAGATTGAGAGAGCCTTTTGATGTGTCAATAAAGTGTGCGGTATGTAAATTTCAAATGTAAGTAAAAAAAATATTTCTGACACTGTCCAAAATATTTGAGCAGTGATGTCAATTGACCCAAAGCGCGAGAGAAGAGATAGAAGAGCACTGCTCTTTCGGCAGAAACGTGGAGCATCCGTGTAAAATATTTTCTTTCATTTTTTGTACTTTTTTCGTAACTGTGAATTTTCATAGGTCGCAGGTTTCGTAGCTTGGGGCATTACTGTACTAGGAGAAATAAGCAGTTATTTGCCCCTTATTTTTTGTTATTTATTTCTACTCAACCATTGCAGTTTCCTATGTTAGGTACTTCTTCACATGAAATTCATATAAATTTCAAACTGAACAACTATACACCAAATAAGCACCATGTGCATAAAAAGATGAGGATAATAACAATTTAGATAGGAATCTGCCTTAACAAATATTGAATCCTCATAAACTCTTAAACAGAAGCAGCCCCTGACTGGCTGAATCAAAAGTGTTTGATATTTACATAAATTCAAATATCTCTACTTTTATGTGCAGTGAAGTATTTTTACAGCAAAAACTACAACAGAGGTCTATCCATTGTTTTTATGTATGCCTTTATATGTACACATATTCCAATTTGTAATGGAATGTAAAAAAAACTTTTACTTTTATTATCAGGGTGGAAAATGAGGTACAATTGCTTACAGCTTCTTACTACAAACCTGTTGCTAGTGAAAGACTGCATACTAGGTCATCATCTTGAATTTGGAGGCAGTTGCTTCAATAACACTATATAAAAACACCCTCATGGCAGCAAAAAATTTGAATCATTGAAAATCAACCGATGCTTTATGTTCTACAAATTTAATGTTGTGCATCATTATATTGAAGGTAGGAGCACAATCGCTAAAAAGTTATGGCTGGGAACAAACAAAAATATTTTGAAATAACCATTAATGGCCACTTATTGCTTTTTGCAATTTTGGATTTTACATTTTTTAAGTTTTTGACACTGCTCAAGAATATTGTGGCAAAATCCCAGTTATCGTTGGATCTGTGGTCATTGAATAGGATTTTACTATGCATAACCAACACCTTGCACAACGACTGGAAATGGAAGGGTACTCAGCCATGGCATTTGTGAAGGAACCACCCCAGCATCCATCTGAAGCAATTTCGGGAAACTAATGAAATTAAAGAAGGCTGGAGCCAGGAATTGAACCTGGGTCCTTCCAAATGCTATTCTAATGTTTTGCTGGACACCACCTTGCTCAGTTTGAATGCAAAAAATGCATTAGCATCTACAGCAGTCCGATTTAAAATGTCAAACTAAACTATAAATATTGAAACCAAACCTGCAGTAGTAAGAGTAAACTTGGAAAATACTGATGTAATTTTAAAAAAAAATAATGCCAACAAAGAAATTACACCAATACACAAAACACTAAAGACAAAAATGTTCAATTTCTTGCAGCACCAATACACAACTTGGGCACAAGTGCTTATGTACATGCTGACAACACATGCACATCTGTACACACAAATACATATACATGCATGGCCACATAATCTTTACCTTTGTATTGTTTACCAGCTGACTATGATTAACATTTTTCTCTAGTTTTCCAGTCCTCCAGCAAGAACAAAAGTAATAGCAGGGATAAGAGGATCTACTACATGTAAGAGGAAGGGAACTGACATAATTGATACAATACAATCTCACACTGATTGAGATGGGGAATGTGTGTGATAAAGCACGTACTGTAAAATGCAACCTATTCAAAGGTTCAACCGAGCAAAAATTTGCTACTTAGTGTCAAATATTATATTTTTAATTACCTTCCTAACTTTTGTTAATTTTTCTGGATTTTCATCAGATACATAAATTCTACTTACAGACACTGTTACAAATTTTAAGTCCAATTGAATATACATAAAGTCAAATTGTACACATAAATATTCAATGTAGACATTGGTGATTCAAATAAACATAATAGAAGCACATTTTTACACTCCCAGATTTTACACATTCCCTTATTTTATATCTATTTTCTCTGGTCCCTTTGAAAATCTCACACAGCATAAGTTTACCTCTTTTTACACTTTTCTGGATTTTACACCAGTTTTTAGAGGACCCTCGAATTGTGTAAAAAGAGTGTTCCACTGTAAATCATAAAACTAAAACCAATTAGTCAACTCATTCATTAATACAATATATACACATGAGGTTTCAAAATATTAAATTTACAATCGTACTGGTATTCATTATTTGTATGTTAATTTACTTTCACTGGAAACTAATAATCAACTCAAATGTAGCCAACATAAAAATATTAACAGAGGGAAATATTACTTGTAGATATAAAATTTTCAGTATGAAATTAAAATTGTAACTACACAAATATGCAATAACATGAATAAAATTTTCCAAAATGATATTATAAATACTAATACTTACCAGCAAAGCTTGCAGAGTCACTTCAGTTTCTGGAGGAGCAATTTGATGTAGCAAGTGTGAATAAATTTCTGAGTCCGAAATATCACCTTGAAAATTAGTGCAACGTCTGGTGAAAGAAAAGAGAACAAATATTATACTCAACATTTTAGTTTAGATAAACATAAAATAGTTTTCATACAAATCTCAAGATAAATTTGCAACTTTCAAAACACATATTTTATCCGTAACTTGCACAACTGCAAACCTACTTAATTTTTATAGTTGCGTATTTCCTAAAAATGTGCATTGTTGTAACGCATTCACATTTAGGTGAGGTCAATCGATCTTCTGGGGAATGCCTGCCCATGCCCATGTGCACAGTTACGAGGTAATAAACCCTATGCACATGCAAAGTAGTTATTTGGTTTCCTTCTTGTCTAGTGGGAAATAATTGGCAGCAGGGAGGCCTATTACCACATTCCCTCTAAATTCCACTTGCAATCTCCCACTGCTGACACTACACGGAGGGTTCATGTACAGTAGGTGCAGTTATTTCTATGTTAACAAATGTTCAATTAACAAACAAGCAGTATGTAGTCTTATGTTTATATTCATTATGTCTCTTAGTGTGACAGACAACTCTGAACTTTATATATATTAACATTAAGGGTTAAATGTCCCGCACATCTAATGAGATTTCTGCCACATGATGGCAGCACACTGAGGAATGAAATTTATTTCATTAATAACATGATAACCTGTGGATGGATTGCAATCCTGAAAACTGATTTGTATATACAAATACCATATCAATTTTGATAATTTGGAATACCATACAAATTTTGATGATTACATTGTAAGTTATTCAAAAATATATTAAAAGATCATTTTCAAAAATTTTGAAATTTAATTTTTTTTTTTTTTGGAAATGTCTCCTTTATTCACACTTGAACATAGTGAAATAAATACAAAGCCGTTTCCAGATTTTGAATTGACCAAGTACTTTAAGCGAAAAGAGAACTAGAGGATTGTTACAAATCTGGGGTTGGGTCACATATGATGAGTGATGATACCTCTGGGACAGGAGAAGGGATGGGAGAGATTGGAGTTGGGTGCACGCCGCGTATGTTGAGTGACATGTGATACTTGGTATATGTGATAAAAACACTCAAATAACAACACTGAAAGAAAATTTTTTTTAAAGTTTTCCTTGCAAAATTATTTTGTATTACACAAAATAATTTTGTGGTGGACACAATATTTCAGTAGTGACCACAAAATAAACTGTGCAGTGTTAATATAGTCTGTCTCACGAAAGAATTCCATTTTCTGACAGTTTTGAAGGCTATCATGTGTACCAATTTCTGCAGGAAATTACTTTTAATTTTGACAAATTGCACAGTTTGACACCCAGCTAAGTGTGTTTGTGCAAAAGTTATTTGTGGCAGAGGGAAACACCCTTATTTCATGGAAACAACTCAAAAAAATAAACTCCAACACAACTGTCAAAAAGTGGAATTCTTTTACGAGACAGACTAAACCCACAAAATTAATTGCACCTTCACAGAACTAAGAAAGATATCGGCAATCACTTTCAGTGTTGTACCACCCAGTATTCATATGGAGTTATCTCGGTAAACAATGGAGCTAAATTATATCAAATTCACCTGACCTGGATTCAAACCCGCATCCTCGCGAATATTAATACAAGTGTTTAACAACTGCTCCAATTCACTCAGTATAATTCACTGAATATCAGGTAAATATTGTACAGGGTGAGTGTGAATTCGACCGACAAACTTGGTGGGGTGATTCCTTACGCAAAATAAGGTAGGGTTTACATTTGACAACTGTCCCGAAAGTGCATATGAAGGGTGTTAGGAGCCCTTGAAAATGTGTTATTAAAATTGATTATAATTAAAATATCGAACAACGCTGGAGATGTAGCAACAACAATGTGGACATGTTTTGGGCTATAATAAGACGTCTGACCCCAACATGGTAAGATGGTACAAATCATCCCCCTTCATGGACAAATGGCATATTTGAAATTTCGATCTCATGAAATTTGGTAGCCGTAACGTGTAATCGTAATTTGACCATTGTTTATGAAAGAACATGTTCAAATCAACAAAAAAGGTCGCCTTAGTACAAGACCCTTCGGCCAACCATTTACCCAGAAACAGCGATGTAAGTAGCGGAGGGTGGAGTGGAGTGTCGTTACCTAACGCCTGTGCGGATATGTAACATGTCTTGCACCGCTACCGCAGAGCCATACTGAGCATTAAATCGGTCAAACGTGTCCGCCTCCTAGCAAGGTGATCCAGGTTCGATCCTCAATGGGGTCACCCTGCATATTCCCACACTATAGAAAAGTTTTCAATCACACTGTGATATAAAAGTTTGGTGGCAGTTAAATTAAAAACAAGGTAAGGGACAGAGAGAGAGAGAGAGTTTTCGAAAACACATTTTACCTTTACTCTAACTCAGCTAATTTGAAAGGAAGGATCTGTGTTCCTTTATCACGTGAAATGTTGATGACCTTGGTCGCAGCAGGCTGTAGTGTCAGATACCTGCCGTGTTCTACAGCACTCATTTTCTCATGCAGCGACTTGCACAAGAACAGAAGTGTGTACATTTGACACATCATAACTAGTGATGTCAAAAATAAACAGAAAGGCTTGAGGGTGCTTTCAGCCACCCTTTACATCAGTGGTTCCTGAACTATGGTCCATGGACCATAGACTGCTCATGAGAGCTTTGAGAGTGGTACACAAACTAAGATGTCAGTTCAGTTAGTTTCCCTGATTTATAATACACTTCAGTGCAATTTCTGTCACTTATGCGGGCTCCTTAAACTGCACATGAATCGACAATGTTCTGACAGGACTTCTTAGGAAACTATGTGTAGGCCTATTGTATCATATTGCTGATGAGTATCATGTAACGTCGCAATTGATAACATGAAATTTTCTTATTCTCGTATTGTTTTACTGGAGAGTGTCATGCCACAAACAGCAAATATTACCTGCAAAGTCAGCAGCGAAAAAAATTCAGAAGATGAGGAATAGCGATGTCGTGCCATGTTTTCTTTGAAAGGTGAGAAGGCAGAGTTGCTGTGTTTATGTACACGAGTCTCTGAACAGTAGCCAGCAGTCATCTTTGCAGTGTGGTAGTTCATCCTCTTTTCTGTTGTGTTCCCATTGCTTTGAAGAGTAAATATGATAGTGAATATATCAAAAACAGATTCACTGTAATTGAAGTAAACAAGGAGGTATGATCTAAATGTGTAATTTTGTGGCACGGTTCTTAGTAATGAAGTATTAAAACCTGCAAAGCTTGAACGCCATTCGCTCCATACTGGAAACTGGGAATATTCACAGATTTCCAGCGATTTTCCACAGATTTATATTTTTAAAACTCCTCCATCGAGAATTAGTGGAAAACTACATATTTCATCAGCGTAAAATAAAGAGAATTTGATTTAACCAAATATTACTAAAGGGTAGTTTTACATATAATGAAATTATGATTTTTTCTCAATTATGTCATAGGATCAATAAACACAAACACCAAAGTTTAAAATTTTAAGAATAACAATGGTAATCACATCCAAGACCTTTGGCAAATCACACCAATAATCACTAAACCAATTTGTAAACTTGATCTTTAAACTTGGTGTAGAAGTACTTATTTGTTTTTGTATAATAGTGATGAGAGTTAATTGTGGACAGTCCTTTTAGTAGAGAATGAACTTTTGAAAGCAGGGAAACTTCATGGTGAACAACAGAAAGAATCTGAACATTATTAATTTCAACTAACCACAACCACCAAATAACAAGATTATTTATTGTATTGCAGAGCTACTGTAGTCATTACTGTACTCTGAAATGTAACTTATCAAAACACATAGTTCACTTAAAAAAAAATTAGCAAAAAATTAAAAACAAGCTTGTGCACTAATTACTATATGTTGACTAAAAGAATGTGAAATAGTTGAAATTTTTTTTTAGTTAATGATTTAAGCTGTAGTTTTCAAATAACCGATTAAATAGTAGAACTTGTACACAGTAAATAGTGAAATATACTGATTCAACCAGTTACCCAATCTGTATTTTTTGCTCACCTTTCTATACGTGATTGTTGACAAAACAACAAATTCACAAGTGAAGAACCATGCAACTAACTGAAACTGTGAAAGGTTCACTGATTAAATTTTAGAGTGTTTAAAGACAGTCCATCCAAACTTAACAGATAGTTCTCCTGAATACTTTGCAAGAAAATCAGAAAACATGAAAACAATTGAACAAGGAAAAGCTGGTACAATATTAGAATCAATAGAAGTTTTTTAGTTAATTTGTAAGGCAAAAAATCATGATACAGTTGGGGGAAAATTAGTGAAGAAATGTTTGGTAACAGCTTTCGAACAAGTTTGAGGCGAGGAGGCTACAAAGAATGTACAAGAAATTCCAATATCAAACAACACTGTCAAGTCGCTGATTGATAAAATGTCAAATGACATACAAGACTGACCAATCTGCAGCAAAATCCTCTCCATGTTTCAGTCTGCAGCGTGATTAAAGTACTTGTATTTCTCAGCGTTGTCAGATGCTGGATATTTAAGAAAGAGTTGTTATCCCGTTAGTTGAAGGCAACACTGAAAGAAAAGGTAAAATGACAATAATCAGTGATTATTTTCAGAAGCATGATTTAGACTGGAAGAGATTCGCTAGATTTTGCATGGATGGAGCACCTGTTATGCTGGGACAAAGTTCTGGTTTAATAACATTAGTTGAAGAAAAAACTTCACATTGTGACTATTTATCGCTCTAACAAAAATTTTCTACCTTTCATAATTTTTGTATAGTGGCGGATCAAAACAAAAATTTGCATAAAACGGTTTTATACAAGAAACAAGAACCAACTAACATATAGAAACAAAATAATTCACAGTGAAGACCGATGTCTCGCTCTATGTCTATGCTTGCATAAAAAACATATTGAATACTTTAGTATATTTGAAAAACTGCTAAATTTGAAATATAAAATTGTTTGTTTTTACAAAAAGAAAATTCAATGACGTGTTTTTAAATATGTCTTGGCATAACCCATGACACTGTTCTTCTGTGTGATTAATTTCATTTCTGTACATCTGTTGGTTTTCATATCTTGTACAAAACTTGTTTATGAAAATTTGGACTTCAATATGACGTTACACGAAAACTATGAATGTTAGAAAATTGACATTACTGTAAAAAGTTACCACAATATATGTCTGCAAAAATACCAATTAATAAAACAATTACAATTTTTTGTTAACTCACACCTTAACATCAAAAAATTATCATAAGACCTTGCCAATATAATGGAACTGGCAATAAAGTTAGTGCACTAAATACCCATGTTTAATATCCTGTTATTCTCTAGAATGTAGCAACATTGAAAGTGAAGTCATTAAGGAACTAATTCGTAATGCTTTCAGTGTCAAGCCCAAAAATCTTCCTGATGATATATCAAAGAAGACAATATTGAAATTCAAAACAATAGTAGCTTCCGGGATATGTTTGAACCAGGCATTTAGAGTGTGGTTCACCTCAGTTTTCAAAGTTTTTTTTACATTTGAACCACATATTTTTATTTTATTTTATATATAAATTGTGATAAAATCTTCTTCATAGGAAATTTTTGTATAACTCATAGTTTTTGCGTAATGAGTCGCAAATGCTAAAATTTGCATTTTAAGGTTTTATGTAAGCCACTGAAACCAATTGACATACCAAACCTAAAAAATTCACACTGTTTAACAGTGTTGTAGGCTATGATTTGACATATACAAAAACAAAAATAAAATATTATGTATTAAATTTTAAAAAATGCTGAATTTTGAAATTAAAATTTAAAAAATTTCAACAATATTTTAAAAATAAAAAAAAAATATATTTTTTTTTTGTTTTATATGTGTCAAATCACAACTTACAACATTGTTATACACTGTAAATTTTTTCGGTTTGAAATATCAGTTGGTTTTAATGGTGTACATAAAACCGTAAAGTGGAAATTTTGACGTTTACGACTCATTACGCAAAAACTATGGAAAGATACAAAAATTTCCTAAGAGGAAGATTTTATCACAACTTATGTCTAAAATAACCAAAAAAATATTTGGTACAAATATAAAAACAACAAAAAAACGTCGAAAACTGAGGTGAATATGCCGTTAACATAGAATAGTAGTTGTGCAAGAAGGTAATTTCTTACCCAGGACATTAAGGGAAATGGTGCACGCTGAAAATCAGTCATGTGTGGGAATAAGCTGCAAACAGGCTTAAACCGTCCGCAAACGCGTACTTGTATGCTATCAGCGCGCAGTTAGATCGTATATAACGCAGGGAGCCGGATATCGCCAGTCAGATGGCCGCGAGCCTTCGTAGAGCTAGGGTGTGCTTCTCTCCGCTGTTTGCTATG
>PNEQ01035568.1:0-16776 GCA_003012365.1 Medauroidea extradentata | reverse complement strand
CGGCCAAGCTCTGGATGGGTGACCGCGGTTCGTGAAAGGTGCACCACACACCCACGCGCGCAGGGCCGAGCAAGGTCGCAGGGTCCCCCACCCCAAGCAGGCAGCGAGTCGTTGTTCTGTCTAGTCTTTGTCGTCCTGCACCCTCTGCCGGAAGGCAGGCTTCTCGCGGCCAAGACGAACAATGTCGCGGCCTGAGGGCAGCCCGCGCCTACCTGTTACACAAAGACACAACCCCTGCCCTGCGCGCCTCTTTGTACTCCTCGGATCAGGCGAGTTCAAACTGCAGCCTCGCTGCTAGCCCACCGCCAGCACTGCGCCTTGTCTGGTATACGCTGAAATTTTTTTCGCAAGTATCCAGCGAATTTTGTTGCTTAGAGGGGAAAAATACTAGTATTTGTTGTCAAGTGTTTATATAATTAAATTTTAACGAAGTTTAGTTCCCAAGTTTATTCTACTGCTTTTATTTAGACTGTAAATTTAAAGTAATTTATAAATATGAAGTGAGTTAGAATTTAGAATGAAAAAAAATACAGTGCGGAATGTAGGTTTTACTGTGTTAATTAACTAATTTATTGAGTGAGGATCAGTTTAAAAGAGAAAAAAAATTTTTTTAGCTGTTCTAGCTAATTACCTAAATTTCGCTGTATGTATGTGGAGGGGAAGCCACTACTGTGCTTCCCAGTGTAACTGTAATTAGACTATCTTTCTGCCTCTCTCGCCCCTTCACTAGGGAGGCTGAAGAGAGCACTAAGCTCCCGAGTGGGTGAGAAAGTATCCCCTAGCAGTGTAGTGCCTCGGGCCTGATTCCCCCCACTTGTTACTCCTTCTGCTTACGCATCTGCTTGGAGCGATTCAAAAACGCGACCTGCCTCTTCGAGCTCCAGGAGCAGACTGTTGAGGAGACTATTTTTTTTGTCTGACGGGCCCCCATATCCCGCTACGTCAGCGTGTACCCCAGCTCAGTCTAATGGGTACACCGACATGCATTAGTCGCTAAAACGAAGGAAGGGATGGGGAGTGAATGTGTCTCAAGGCTAAGCCTCATACACCTAAGTTGCGGTTTATCTAAGGAAAAGGTGGCGTGCATCGCAGCGTAGCAGGGTTGAAAATGGAGACCACGGCCGCAATTGGGGCTATGACCTCCCCCCGAAGAGAGCAAGAGTCAGAATAAGGGCACAGAAAAACCAGCACAAATAGAGTAGGGTGCTGGGAAAAGCTGTGCGACAGGCGCGGCAGGGATAAAAATATCCGCATAATTAAGTGATAGGCAGTGATCAAGATAGGTATGACTCGACATCCTGTTGCCAGGACACTAGGAAAGATGAGGTGACTGGTGAAGTGATATGGGATTGGCCGGCGACTCCGGCCAATCAGAATGGCGGCTCAGCGAGCCTGTTTTCGCCAGTTGGGCCTGAGCGCCTCTGGCGGCGACAAGTCGAACAAAGCCAGTTTGTCCGCTTGCCGAGCTGTTAGGGATATTCCCGCGTCAGGCAAGCCTGGCACAACAATATCCAGAACAGCAATGTAGGCCAAGCCTACTTCTCGGCGACAGCAGCAGAAAACTGTACAGCTCAGCCTGTACACAGGCTCCATCTTCTCTCTTCTCGCAGGCAGCAGTAAACCTTTCATTGCCGGGGTGGAGAAGGGGCTTCGCAAACGGGAGCCACCCCAACCTTCCTCTCCAAAATAATCCATCGGTCTTGAATGAGTGGCTAGGCAGGCGAGACGTCCAGGATCTACCATGTGGCGGGCTAGTTCCACCGGCCCCGACGTCGAAGGTCCCCGATGACGTTGGTCCAAGTTCCGATGCATTCCATTTCTCGCTCCCCATACGCCCTGCAGTCCACAGCCCGCAGGATCCAGCAGTTGGATTCGCTACACTTCGCATGTTTCAGCACCTCGAGATCCCTCCCGCCGTCTTGACCATTGGACTGCTTCCCGCAGGGCGCGTCGTCCGTCTTCATGCTGAGCTGTACAGTTCGCCACCGCTGCCGTCGACGGCGCTTGCGCACCGGCCAGTTGGTCCACGAGTCAGTATTTCAATATTCTTGACAACTCCTCGGCGAGGAGCCCTGTATTCGCCACCAACAGGACGCGCTCGATTGCAGATGGTCGCTGCCGCATGGCTGCCGCAATCGCACCGCCCCCTACAGGCCACGGCACCTTCGTTGCGATGAAAATGGCGGCACCTCCCAGCGCGCAGCTCCGCAGGAGCACGATGTTCACGCCGCGACAGCCACGACACGAGTGTTGAGGAGACTGGAAAAACCATGGGTATATATTGGGTAAGCCCACTTATCCTGCTCAGCCAATGGGAGACGAGCTGTCTCCTGATTGGTCGCGAAGCATAGATTGACTCTGATTGGTCACAACCAATCAGAGTCAATCTATGCTGCACGACCAATCAGGAGACAGCTCGTCTCCCATTGGCTGAGCAGGATAAGTGGGCTTACCCTATATATACCCATGGTTTTTCCAGTATCATCCTAGACTGTCGGGGTTCATTTGATTTTACAAACACCCAGTGAGTTATGGAAGCTTCGGCTTTCGGTCTCGCGACAGCACGGCCTCGGATGGCACAAGAGGAAACGGCAGCGGCAGTCTCCTCATCAGTCGCACTCGTGTTCCTGAACCCTGTGTGTCTACCTGATGACGGGAACAGATTCCATTTCCCTAAACGTCGTAACACTGTCTGTCTGGAAAACTACTGTGTTTTGTTTCGTCTCTTCATTGTGTCGTTTGTCTTGTCTGTATATGTCTGATATCTGTTGCATTTTGTCTCGTCTACTTGTTGTGTTCTTTTGTTATTTTTCTGTTCTCGTCTGATATCTACTGTGTTTGTTGTTTCGTCTCATCGTTGTGTAGCATGTTATTTGGTTTATATTTTATTTGTTATTAATTTTCATGTATTATCTGTTTGTTCCTTGTTTTTATTTGACCCAATTCCATCTTGGAATTTCATGTTGTGTATGTATCTTGCTGACTATGCATACTCTGCTTATTTTATGGTTCCTTTTATTTGTTTAGTTTTTCTTTGACAGTCGTTCAATTTTGCAGTGGAGTACGTCCAAAAAACTGAATCTAGTAATGGGAATATAATTATGTTACGATTTAAGTTTTTCCCTTAATTATTTTTTAATTTCAGGAAATGGTTATCAGTATTATTGAATAGATATAGATTTAATGCATGAAGAAAATGATAAAATATAATATAATAATTAATAAAAATTTACAAATATCTATAATTGTTGATTTATCGATAGTTCATCAACTATATATGGCGTGTTTTCGACCGGAGGCACTGGTTGACCTGAAGTGATCCTGTGACCGCGCGCTCCGCCCTCTATCTCGAAAACGGTTCACCCAATAAAAAAAAAATTTTTTTTAAATGTGTAGAGAATTTTGTAATCTACAATATTGATAGTAATACAAATAGCAAAAAAAAAAAAAACCATAAGAAATTAGATATTTACAAAAAAAGCGCAAAAACCCGATTTTTGTGACGTTTGACCTTGAAATTTAATAGTTGCGTACACCCTGCCATATGTAGGTTTTGAGATAACTTTTAGGGTGTCAATATACAAGTATTTACAGACTTACAGCTGGATATCTCGAATTCCGAGATTCTTACCTAATTTAAGCTTAAATGACTGGACTATACATAGAAAAACTCCGGCGACGATCTCCGCGAAGGGTTGACACGTCGCTTGGAGCCACCACGGACGTTTGTGGAAGCCGCGGAGAAAACCGACTTCTGCCGCAAACCTTCACGAAGAGTGGACGCGGGTCGATTCGCGGGAATTCGCGAGAAGCCGCATATAGAACTGATTCTGCCCGCGACTGTCACTGAGAGTATGATGTTCGCGGGAGGTCGTGGTTAAAAGCCTTAAAACGATATTCAGTATAGCATATCATCTCTCGTGGGACTGACGGAACAAGGTCAGGGTTCCGAAGTATCGAAGCACATAAACGGACGGTGTTTTAATCAGTAATAATAGATCCCCAAAACAACATTGAAAGAGAGAGGATATAACACTATATTGGCACTGCCTGTTATGACAGAATTTCCAATATAGCTTAAAGGAGATGGCAGTACTGTTCAACAACTTTACATTACGATGATTATTACTATCATCGTAAGAAGCATGAATACGACACAGAAGAAAGACATACACCGCAGTACAGACAGACGAGAAGTTAGTATCTTTCACCAAATCACTGGGAGACAGAGTTCCACAGAAGTTTATAGAATCATAACTTATTCGTGTATAGTAGCAAGAATTCCCACCTTGTTCTACAACAGGTATAAATGAAAATTTATTAATCCAGAAAAATAATTAATGGCTAATTGTATGCATTTAATATTGTTTACATTTATCACTATTTTAATGTTCAAATTTGTACCTGAAAGTGGAAAGGATGGAAGTCACACAGACATTATTTTCCAGTAGAGCAAGAAAACCTAGAACCAAAACACTTACTGCGACACAGTATTATGCAATAAGAAAATGAGTAACAACACGGGGGTCCTGTCAGTTAAAAAATATATTTTACTTGATCTCAAAATTGCTGTTTCAGTTATTAGAATAGTTTTACTTTTATTATCCAATTGATATTTTTGTGACAGTGAACATCCGTCCTTCGTAACATTTAATAACATAATGCAACTGTGGTTGTCCACAGTTTGATATCTTGAATTGATCACCATTGCTATTATTATAATACCTAAAACAAGTTCAGGTAGAGAGAAAATTACTAGTATATGAAAATAAAAATTATAAAGTATTTGAATCAATATGTAAGATTACATACATTTTTACACCTTGTATCATCTGCTCAACGAAAACATTTTCACAAAACATACCATTGATTGACTTGCAGACACTAGCATTCACATGCACTGTTTATAGCAACATCATTCTCACTGTTTTGTTCAGTACAAACACTTTCAGGAAATAATACCACTGACTGAATGATGCTAGCATTCACCCGTACTGTGATCAGCAAAATCATTCTCATCTTCTTGTTCAGTAAACACACTATCGGAAACCGTACCTGAGTGTGGTATGTTCTTATAATAGTAATGATAGATTCTACTTACCCATTTCATAAGTACCTGTAAGTCGCATATTTCTGGTCTCATATTTGTTTTGGTTTTGTTCGTACACTTTCCAAAAAAAAAAAAAAAACAGGAAACTCAACATTTTGCTTGCGGACATATATTTTCAAGTCAAGAGTCTTGTAATCAGTCTCTGCAAAGTTTGTTTTGTAAAACAAGATTCCAATATCACTGGACCTTAATGCCATTTATACCATTTTTGACAACAGAACAGGTTCCCTATGTGTATTCTTCTTGTGGATCACCAGTGGAGAACCAATACTTGAGGAGAGACCTGAATCATTAAAAAAAATCCTTGATGTCCATTTCGTAAACTGTAAAAGGATTTTCATTCCCACACGCTCGAATAAATTGCGCCCAGTCGTGTGGGGTGTGCATTTCCATTATGAGTAACCATTTCTTCTTACATTCGATAACAGGATGAACTGCATCCACTTCAAAGTGGGTATGGCCACGGAGAAGGAAGTTACGCATTATTTGTTTAATATGAAGAATATGGTGAAAATATTATAATCGCAATTGAATGAAAGTAATTGCAATCTTATTTATGCAGTTGAATTAGGATTTAAATATGTGCCATCAGAATATAACCTTTGTAAGGAAATGATACCACATCATCAATATCACATTAGTGAGTGAGCTTTATACACGTGCTTAAAGCATTCGTAAACATAAATCTTTATAGTTGTACAACTTACTTATGAATATAACTAAGATACTGCATCAAATAAACATAGCTTACCTCAATACTACAAGCAGAATTCAATGACATGACCGAACAAGTTGATGAGAATGATTTTGCTGATCACTGTGACGGTGAAAGCGAGCATCATTCAGTCAGTGGTATGGTTCCTGAAAGTGTTTGTGCAGAACAAAACAGTGAAAATGATGTTGCTATAAACAGTGCGTGTGAATGCTAGTGTCTGCCAGTCAAACAATGGTATGTTTTGTGAAAGTGTTTTCATTAAAGAGATGATACAAGGCGTAAAAATTGTATGTAAACTTACATAAGTTTATTTAAATATTTTATAATTTTTATTTTCATGTATTAATAATTTTCTATCTAACCGAAAGTAGCCATGGTGATCAAATCAAGATTATCAAACTGTGAACAATCGTCAGTTGCATAATTTTGTTAAATGTTACGGTGGATGGAAATACACTGTCACAAAAAATTTCAAGTGAATAATAATAAAACTATTCTAATAACTGAAACAGCAGTTTTGAGATCAAGTAAAATATATTTTTAACTGACAGGACCTCCGTGCTGTTACTCATTTTCTTATTTTACAATACTGTGTCGCAATAAGAGTTTTGGTTTTAGGTTTTCTTGCTCTACTGAAAATAATGTTTGTGTGACTTTCATCCTTTTCGCTTTCAGGTACAGAACTAATGTACTAGTACCCAACGAACATCTACTAAACTTCCAGGAAATAAATATTGTTTCATTTCCTGTGGTTAGTTCGTGATCCCGCCACTACATGGTAGTCCACATAAAATAATGTTACCGGACAACCATCTTTATGATTTGCAGGACTTCCATCATAGTTATTTTGTACAATGTGCTCAATTGATTGTAGTCCCACATCCATTCTTTTCGCATTGAAGAGCAATGTCTGTTCCATTTTTAGGCACTTTAATTTAAGGAGATATAACATTATCTGGACTTCCATCTTATGTTCACGTGATAGCGGCCGGAACGCTGATCACAAAAAAATGTAATTCTCATAAATGGCTAAACCTGGACTTTCATCCTTTTTAGTTTCATGTATGGAATTGCTGCCTGCGTTTTATTTTATTGTGATGCATTTAGAACAAAAACGATTGCTTGTCACACACATACACACAAATTATTTGATCACTCTGTATGCTATGTTGAATACAGTCCAACATAATTTAATCTCTGTGTGAAAAAGGCGAATTAGAACCCACTTACATAGGATAGACGTACAAAATAACTAGGACGGGAAGAGGAAGAACTCTTTGTTAAGAATATTTTCTAGTATCTTTGAGCGGTAAAAAGGGAGGAACGGCTTATTTTACTTATCCCAGAAGCACAGATACGATAACGGATTCGTGCTTATGACTTTACATTGCGTAACATTTGTACTAACGTACGTGAATAAATCAAATTGAATTTTCCATAGTTATTACAGGCATTTAAACATTAATTTTATTTAACAACTACTCTATATAAATATATATTGCCAAAAAATGTTAAAAAATTTTTCTAAAAATAATTTGCTGCAGTATTAATTTATATGTAAATGCAATTTATAAGAAAAACTCGCCTACCAGATGATAAAAGTTCATTAAAATGGTATTTTAAAACAAAAAAAAAAAAAATTTGAAAATGTAGTTTAAAAATTTCATCGATTTAAGTGTTTTCTTTATTGTTTACATATGTAATTACATGGTAAGGTAAATTATCAAAGAAAACTACAAATTAATTTCAATTTTTTAACATTTATTTACATGACTTTATTACATGTCTTGTTCACTGACTATGCTTGGTAATTTTTTTAAATAATATCTATAAAATAATATGCTTACTTGCAACAATAACTTAAGTCAGCACGAGCCATTATTATTTGTCACATTTTTGAATTTTTTATTTAAATGTTTCAATATTTAATTTCATAATTATCTTGTTGTAACATCACCCACCTTGAATAATCCAAAAAAACTTTTAGCATGTTCAAACAATGTATATCGCAAGCCTTCTACATCGGAAATAGATACATTGTCATTTGGATAGAGGTATGCAATAGAAGCTGAAAAACACGTATTTGCTTTAACACTGTGACCAACACTCGAAGAATGAGAAGTGCAATGAAGAATCGGGAGACTGTTTACGTAGACTCTGAAGCCATTAGTGTCGTGTGTATCAACATAGTAAATCTGTAACAGAATATAAACAATTGCCAGTTTAAAAAAAATCACATCATATAACAAACTAAAATGTTAAACCCAATTTTAATATTATTAATTCAGTGGCATTCATGTTAAAACTTTACAAGTGGCAATGATTAGACAATTTTGTGTAGCATTATGGCAAAACATGACAGTGTAAAATATTGTTAAAATTAATAAAATAAAAAAAATTGACAAACACCTTAAAAAAGTCAAAATTTATAAGAATGTCCCTATTGCTTATAAAAGTAAAAACATGCATAATATGCCGTAACAGTTTTAAAGTTTTACAAAGACTCAGCATGTTTCCATAAGTTACAATGTTTTTGAAACTGAGAAAGATTAACTCTGAAATTTATGTCTGATTAGCAGTGACCAATACATATATTTTCCGCTCATATTTTATTGGTAATTGTAAAGAGTATCTTGTTGGCTTTGAGAAAATGGTTTCATTCTCTAATTAATCGACAAAATAAAACACTTTTGTCAAATTTAAACAGAATACTATAGATGAAATTGAGTCTAAGTTACAAAATGAATGTCATAGTATGTACCATAATTCGACACGGAATCGTAAAAAGTCACAATACTGTAACGTGTTCTACTTTCTGCTACTCTGTAGACTACATAGTGATCCTAGAGAATTGTCTGCAAAGCCATGTTTTTTTTTTTTTTAATATATATTTTACGTGCCCTCGAACAGCACAAGTCCTTGGTAGAGGTACATGGGAAAGGGGGAAGAAGTCGGCCAGAATCTGCTTAAGGAATCATCCCAACATTCACGTAGAGTAATTTCGGGAAAACCTGGAAAACCGAATTAATAACGGACGAACCCGATTCCTCCGGAACGCAAGGCGAGTGTTTTACCACTGCTGTACCTCGTTCACAAGCTCCACCACCTTCTGTACTCCACCTCCTTAGGTATGCTCCACCTCCCTCGGTAAAGTAAGGTATGTAATTTGGCTTTACGTCTCGTCGAAAGCGAGGTCATTACGCTTACGTGCAACTTAGTACAATGACAGAAGCTTGGAAAGGATTCAGTCGTGGCATTTATTAAGGAACCATGCCAACATTCTCCTGGAGCGGTTTCGGGAAACCATGAAAATCCGAAATCAGAATAGCAGGAGCCGGGGACGGAACCCGTCTCCTCCCAAATGCGAGTTCAACTTGTTACCATGACGCCACCTTGCTCGGTTTTAGTGTTATTTGACCTAGTGGCTAAATTTAAATAAATCTTAAGGGTGCTTTTAAGAGCGTCGCCTACTAAGATCGTGCAGACGTTTAACAATCCTGATTTTATTCAGAAAACATTCCACATGTTGTTATGCGTTCAGGCTACGAAAAGCATGTAAGAACCCTTTCACAGGTCTATTTATTTGCCACACACTACTTTCATTTTCTAACAAGTAATTTTTTTTATTGTGAAAATGGCTGAATTGGGACGTTTTAAACAGAGATTTTTGTGTAAGAGTTTTCACTTTTAGGGGTCGCTGAATAAAATAGGTCAGTAGAGCGAACCTTTACTTTTCGTAGCGTACTATAAAACGATAGTGTTGACGCTGAAAGTCCCGTATTAAAAATAGTTTGACGAGAATATAGCACGTTGTGGGTTGTGGCAAATTTGTTTACATCCTGTTTTGTCCCTTTGTATATTTTTGTTTTCCTGGGTACTTGTTGCCTCCACTCTGCTTTGTGCTGTGTGCTACACTTGCAAGCTACTATCTATTTGTATTTTAGGAAATTTAAAGCATTTGTTATTTCTTCTTTACTTTTCATATACACTTGGAGACTTTTTGCCATTGTTGAATTTATTCATAAAACAATTTTAATTTCATTTAGAGTACTGTTTATTTCTTATCATGAGTGATGCACTTTATGTATGCGTGAATGGTTTTGGTGTTATTCTGTTTTCCATGCTAAAAATGTCTTTTTTTAGATGCTAATTTCTCCTTTCAGGGCAGGTGTGTGTGCCATATGAAATACGACACTATTTAAATACTATACATATTAAATTTTTTACTTATATTTCCTAAATTCAGGCTAATTAATTTTTTGCATTGTTATTAACTTGTATAATTTATATTAACAGTTATTGAGAAATTTTAATTTATTAATGAATTTAAGAAAGTTCACTTTCAATTACAGCTACTATTTCATGTTACGTTCCCGAGCCGAGCCTAGTTGCATTACAGTGTGTTTTTTTTTCTTAGCAAGATGTAAGCTGCTGAACTGTAAATTCCTTTGTTCGTTCTGTCGTACCTCCGTCTTCGTACCACGCGCATTCCACGTTGCAACGCATGATTTCTGTATTTCACCGCGTTATTTCGATGCAGTTTAGCGATTCTGATCACGTGATTATCACATGCTACTGTGCATCCATGCGCACTTTGCCGATGTTGGTACTGTTGTTAATATTTTTCGATGCTCGTTTGTTCAACGTTTCTGCAGCTTCTTGTGTTGCATTTATTAACACTTTGCCCTCAACCATCACATCGTCAAGATGAGTGTGTTTGGTGTTCCTGCCTTTTTGGTCGATCCTGGCACTTCATTTACCATAAATTTAATTTTTTTTTAACATAACGTTGCAAAATTTATATTGTAACATAGTAAAACTGTAGTACGACATTTTTAAAAATCTTTAATTGCGGTTGTTTAATCTGAATTTCGTCATGTGATTCTCTTCACCCTCGTCTGGTGAGTAATTTTGCGACGAGAGGCTATATGCTCTATTTAAATTTCATCTTCTTAATTTTTTTAATTTTTGGTAATTTCTGTGTACTGAGTGTTCTTGTCCTGGCGTCTCAACTACAGATGTACTGTACATTCATTCTGGCCTATTTTGGGGTCTTTTCTTCGCCTTTTCGCCTTCTTTGTTTCGCCGCTGTAACTGGGAAATATGAAGTCATCCCAGCGTGCTGTGTACTCTTGAACTGCGGGACTTTGAACTTTGTATTTTTCACCTATAAATTAACAGCTGTCACACTTACCTCATTTTTAATCCAACTATTTGTACGTTTTTGATAATTAATTTCAGTTTAATATCTACATACAATTTTATAAGGTCTAACGGATACATCAAATTTAACCCTAATTTTGCTTTAATTGATTTATTGCATCATTGATTCGGACGTACGGTATTTATTTAGCCTATAGAATGGGCATTTATTGTTTTCATTTTGTTTTGTATAAAATAATTAATGTAATACCAAATTACTATTTACATTAATTTTTGCCTGCAAAATTTGGGCTTCAATAATTTCAGTATAGTTTCAGTACTAATGGACTGTTCATCGATGACAATATTTTTTGTGAAATTTTTTAAAAGAAAACTAAACAAAAGAAAATATTTAGTATTACAATGCAAATTAAACAAACATTTTGAGCAACCACAAATTTCAGAGTTCTCATTTAAAATATTTTCCTCCGGTGTTAATTGTTTATCATGGCGAGAGAGCCTATAAAATTTATTTAAATAATGGTTTTTCTTTGCCCGTGCGTATGGTAGCCCAGTTTTATTTTAATCGTGCATTGCTTGCACACTGTTTTTGTTTGTTTACAACAGTCTCCTCTGGTTTTTGTGTGTTTGTTAATGTGCCACCTTCTGTTCTCTTCTATGTTTTTATTGGAGGGCATTTTGTGATGTTTATCTGCCAGGGACTGTTGTTTTTGCTATACGATAAATGACGATTTTAAAAATAATTCATCAACCTACCATACGTAACGGCGCAGTTTTAGTTTAACTTGCAATGTTCGTTTGTATAAAGTAAGTTGTCCGTTTCAAAATGTTGAAATCGCTTTTGAACCACTTGCTGATTGAACTGAAATTTAGTATATTTAGAGCTATGTACGTTCAGTGACAATGCAATATTATGGTTATATATTACATACATGATATTTATGTATTAAAATACGTGAACTTAATGGTAATGATTATGTTTTCTGCGTGCTTTTTGTCAAGAATAAGCAAAACAGTAGACAGACAAACTACTCCGATAAATCAATAAATTAGTTCCAAAGGTTTGAGACCAAAAAGGGAAAAATAAATTTAAATAAAAAAACAAAATTTAAAAACAAGCTTTTTAAAAATAATGTGAAAGAAGACGTAAAAAAAAAATTTAAGTTACATTTGTCACATATATGTAAATAGTAGTAGTTATATTGTAGGTTCACAATAACCTTCTCTTGGTAACTCATCATTACAACAGAAGTGTACGTAGATAGGTAAGTTTTAGGGACGTTTATGAACATATATAATTTCTAAATATAAAGTATATATTTTTTAATCGCTTGAAGTGCTATCCGTTATAGAGTTTACTAATTTCATCATTTACAAACTAAACCACAAAACTATGCACGGACGTACAATCGTATCACCTCAAGCTTGTAAAATTGATAAGTATTATATACATTTATACACGTCTCTAGAATTTACATATGTGCGCCTATGTTATGATGATAGATTACTACAAGAAGTATTATTCTGAACCTAGCATATACCTAATATTTACATATATTACAATTGTAACTCAAGGACGAATCCCAGCCAACTCTGGTGTGTTTTTGACTCAGTAGATCGCATAACTGTATTTCGCTTATACAAACTAAATGCCTGTAGCTAGACAAATTGTCATACGCCTACGTCACAGCACGGCCCTTCTCGGTATGTTTGGGAGCGGTGGTAGCGAAGGAAGCGGGAGGGATATACACTGTCGCAGTGCCATTAGCCTCCAGGGATAACGACCTGTCAATCAAGGTTATCAATTATGTGTGTAGGTATCCACCAATCAGTTCCTTATCTGGGTCTCACAGTGGTGAGCTTGCAGCCACAAAAAGTTTTGTTAGGGCAGGTTGTGGGCCAGAATGCTCATCTACTGACACTGCGATTCTCCGGGTTTAGTAACAAGTCTGAGTTCAATTTCCGGTTGGGTCATTCCCAGAGTTTAAAATGTGACAACCGTGCGCACAACGTGTCTGACTGGCGGATTTTTTTTTTTTGCGGATCTCTAGTTTCACCCGCTCGTGCATTTCGATATTGCTAAATACCAAGCCATTTCATTTTAAACCCCTCTGATTACCACGTTCTTCAGAGCTACAAAATGCTATCGATTAAAATATTTGACACGTTCATAGTTCTGTAATGCGATAACTATTCGCTGGTGGTTTAAGCAATGCGATGAAAATTTCACCGAATTTCAAGATAGAAGGTACCAAAGATTGGTGTAAAGTTGGATAATTTCCGAAGTTTTTTTATACTTATTTTTATTTATTAATTTATAGTAAAGATGTTTCATACATAACACCAAGATTTAGGTTAAATGTCTAAATTTTTTCTATAATTCAAATAGGGCTATAAATATTAAAAAAAAATTTTTTGTGTCCGATTTTACCCTATATTATGCGGTAAAGTCGGACATACCTGGAAAGTGGTATAAAACCGTCTTTAGATGACGAAGGGGTAAACTCCGACAATTATTTTATGTTAGTAAAACAAAAATGCATTTTCTTAGTTAATATAAATGAAATTCAGACATTATTCAGTGAAATATTTTAAGAAAAATATATAACACTAACAAATTTTATCACATCTGACATTTACAAATGCTAAACTAGTTACTACACACATAAATTAAATGTTTCAATGTTCCCGTGAATATTCACAGATAGTCTAAAAATACAGTAGGGATTATGAAAATGTAAACTGTTTGTTGAAATAACAATGTTATCAGGCATTACAAAAAATCACTTAACATACATTTTGATTAGAATTTACATGGAACACTATACGTCCCCTTCTCAAATTCCTACCAACTAATTTTGCAAGAATTTGGGATTTTGTCATGGAGGAAATGTCTGGAACATCAGGAAAGACAAAATAATCCTCTTTCTTGCTTTTTATTTTCCTCGTGAATGTTACTTCATAACTGTCTTCTTGCATTGAAAATATTTGCCCAACATGCTGTTTTTCTCGCTGGACACTTTGTGTTATGAACTTGACAAGCACGAAGTCCTAATTTTCTATTTGACCAATCTGCTGGTCCACTACTGCAAAACTTGTGCTGGCTACAATTGTTGGTTCTCTTACATGTTCATCTTCGTCCACATGCTGAGGATCATCTGCGATTTCCTCATCTATTGCACCTGTTGTGATGTCGTTGTGACAATTTTCTTTCTCATCATCTGCCCTAGCACATCATTTTAACATACGCTTTGACCAGGCTTCACAAGCAAACTTTACCCACGTCCAGCTGTTGTTCTTTGAGGTTGAGAAGCATTGTTTGAACGAAAACCACGTGCCTCTTGGAGGTGCTGCACGAAATAATCTGTCCAAGAGTTGCCTGCCATGTGAATGTCGTTTTCTTCTGCCATTGTTGGTCTTACCTCTACTTGACCTGGCATCCGTTGTAACACAGCATTGCGGTTCAAGGGGATGATTCCACATGCTCTGAATCCTGACATTATTGGAGCAATTCGCATAAACTTGTTCCAATGCCTTCTTCAACAATTTTGGAAATAGTAACTTTGGAAGCACCCGATTTTTCTGTTGTTTCCATTCTTTTAGAACAATTCGCCAGGCTTGTTTCATTGGACGAAAGAACGACACATCCAATGGCTGGGTCACATGTGTGGAGTTAGGTGGGAGAAGAATAAATTCAATGCCATTTGCTTCACACACCCTTACTACCTGTACTGAAAGTCGACCTGCTAGGTTGTCGCCCAAGACAGCTTTTCGTCCTTCCAGTTTCCGCAAATAGGTGAAGCAAATTGTCATGAATCAGTCTTCAAACCGTTCCATGTCAAACCAACCACTTTTGTTGGTGTTGTAGCGGGACCCTTCAATCCCACCTTCTACCCATGTAGGATATATGTGTGTGTGTATGTGTGTGTGTAGCTATCTAAACTACACAGGGAGGAAGTAATGTTCCATTACCTGCAACTGCCATCATGACACTGGTAGAGGTTATAGAAGTGTCAATAACATTCTCCGGATGCCGAGTTCCCGGTCTAACAATCACACATTAATTTCCTGGGACGACCCAGGGGGTGCTGTCTGATTTTAGAAACACACACAGTAGAAACATATACCACAGAAACACAGAAGACAGAATGTTCTAAGCAATGCCAGTTCTTTAATATGTGTTTCTGAAGTATGACAGTTCTTAGATGTGTGTTTCTATTATATGACTGTTCTAAAGCATGTGTTTCTATAGTATACCAGTTCTAACATCTCTGATTCTGTTGTGTGTAATCCTTCAAAACTGTAAATTTCTGCTGCATAACATTTTTAACATACATGGTTCTGTAATATGTGGTTATAAGTTGTGTGTTTCTGTTGTACGTTGGTTCTAAAATCTGTGTTTCTGCTGTGTATTGATTCTAACATGAGAATTTCTGTTGCACAACGTTTCTAACGTACGTGGTTCTGCAATGTGTGGTTGTAAGCTGTGTATTTCTGTCACACATTTGTTCTAACATCACTGATTCTGTTAGTAGTATGATTATGGCGGTTCTGGGACATGGAGCCGGAGTGTGGAGCCCGGCCGAGTGTGGAGACCCCGCCATGTTGTGACGTCACGGCCCCGGCCGCCATGTTGGATGACAGTGACATTGACCTTGACCTTGACCTTTAACCTTGACCTTGACCTTGAGTGTCAAATTACCAAAATTTTCCAAAATTTCGAAAATTTCAAAAAAATTCAAAATTTTCAAAAAATTTCAAAATTTCAAAAAATTCCGAAAAAAATATTACCTCCATCTTGTTTCCGGTCACCTTATTGTTTCCAGCCGCCATCTTGGTGTTTCTTCCAAACAATTTTCGATTTCACATTCCATTATAACCCCACACGTATTTAATAAAAAACTTTTTAATAAAATTCTTTTTAATAAAAACTTTTTAATAAAAAACTTTTTAATAAAAAAACATTTTAATAAAATACTTTTTAATAAAAAACTTTTTAATAAAAAACTTTTTATATAAAAATTATTTAATTAAACCAACTGCTGGCACGTCTTACCCGGACGAGCACCATCGACACACTGACGCCCCCCACCACTTTTTACTTGTATATATTAACTAATACCCCCTCCCCCTTCCCCTATCACGTACTTTAATTTAATTGGCTGTTAGTCAAGTGATGAATTCCCCCCCTACTTTCCCCTCTCACCGACGTTCGTGTTATAACCCGCTCAACCTACAACACCCCCTCCACCCCCCTCTCGCAACTTTACCAACACTTTCTTACACATCGACTAAACAGTATTTACTTTATAATTCTCACTACACAGCACGTCACCAGTGTCTTCACATAGCAGCTAAATGACCGTAAGTAGTAACAACCATCGTTTGAGACTACATATTGATCATCAATTTTAAAATTATCGGTTTTTTAACATTGTAACTATAATTTCAAAAACTTTATTTGAATACAATTAATGAATACTACTTAAACATGACTTATTTCTTCGCTATATCCGATCAATTCCCAATAAAATCTATCAATTTAAAAAAAAACTAGTTGGTAAATACTTTCTTATTATACCTACAAGGACTTTATTTCCTACGGAACTTTATCGTCTACACTAACACTCCTACCAAATTAGCTACATTTCCTTCAATTTCCGATAAAATCAATCATTCGTTTTGAAAATAACATATTTATCAGGACAGTTACATCGAAGAAACAGGCGTACAATTTCATATTCATACTACTTATGCTAAACACACCACTCCTACGCCCTCGCACCTA